>JAVYIG010014598.1:0-40643 GCA_035222895.1 Strongylocentrotus droebachiensis | reverse complement strand
GACATGCAAAAACAAAAGGTCACGTGACTCCGCAACTATACGTCCGATTTTCAACAAAAAAATGTTTCAAAAGATGCGTAAGACTCGAAAGAAAAGTCATGAAAGAAAAACTTTATATCTGCCGCGGTTCCGGAGTAGTCGCGAAATTACTAGAGAGCACTAATCTTTTTGGGGGCCCTCGAAAATTTGAAAAATCGTACCCCCCCCCCCCCCCCTTGAACGCCAGGGGGGGGGGGGGAGGCTATCTCCCCAAAACGGTAAAATTAACGTGTTTTTTTTACACGTTTTTTTAACAGGACGGAGCCCTCAGAAGCTCAAGGGTATTAAACATCAAGATTGACGGTCGGATGAGCATAATTTTATACCTTATTTGTGACAGTGGCAGGACACAATTTGGTGTTGGGTCCAGGGGGCGGAGCCCCCAGAAGCTCAGGAGTTTTGTACATTAAATTATTATTATTTTATACCTTATTTGTGACACAGGGGTCACGAATTGGCGTGGGTCCAGGGGGTGGAGCACCCGGAAGCTCAGGGGTTTTGGGCAATAAATAACGGTCAGATGAGCATATTTTTATATCTATTTGTGACACTGGCAGGACACAAATTGGTGTTGGATCCAAGGGGCGGAGCCCCAAGGTGACCAGGATCAGGACCAGGATCAGAACAGATTCTCTCTCTCTCTCTCTCTTATTTATTTTTTGGCGGGGGGGGGGGGGGGGAGGAGGAGGAGGCAAGAGCCCCTCTTTTCTTCTTATTCTTCTTCCTTTCCTTTTTTTATTCTCTTTCCCTTTCCCTTTCCCTTCTCTCTCTCTCTCTCTTATTTATTTTTTGGCGGGGGGGGGAGGCAAGAGCCCTTCGCCCCCGTTTCCCTCTTTTCTTCTTTTTCTTCCTCTTCTTTCTTTCCTTTTATCTTCTCTTTCCCTTTCCCTTTCCCTTCTCTCTCTATCTCTTATTTATTTTTTGGCGGGGGGTGGGGAGGGAGGAGGCAAGAGCCCTTCGCCCTTCCCCCGTTTCCCTCTTTCCTTCTTATTCCTCTTCTTTCTTTCCTTTTATATCTTCTTTCCCTTTCCCTTCTCTCTCTCTCTCTTATTTATTTTTGGCGGGGGGGGGGGAGGAGGCAAGAGCCCTTCGCCCTTCCCCCGTTTCCCTCTTTCCTTCTTATTCCTCTTCTTTCTTTCCCTTTCCCTTCTCTCTCTCTCTCTCTCTTATTTATTTTTTTGGCGGGGGGGGGGGAGGGAGGTAAGAGCCTTTCGCCCTTCCCCCGTTTCTCTCTTTCCTTCTTCCTCTTCTTTCTTTCCTTTTATATTTTCTTTCCCTTTCCCTTCTCTCTCTCTCTTATTTATTTTTTGGCGGGGGGGGGGGGGGTGAGGAGGAGGCAGGAGCCCTTCGCCCCCCCCCCTGTTTCCCTCTTTCCTTCTTATTCCTCTTCTTTCTTTCCTTTTATATTTTCTTTCCCTTTCCCTTCTCTCTCTCTCTCTTATTTATTTTTTGGCGGGGGGGAGGCAAGAGCCCTTCGCCCCCGTTTCCCTCTTTTCTTCTTTTTCTTCCTCTTCTTTCTTTCCTTTTATCTTCTCTTTCCCTTTCCCTTTCCCTTCTCTCTCTATCTCTTATTTATTTTTTGGCGGGGGGTGGGGAGGGAGGAGGCAAGAGCCCTTCGCCCTTCCCCCGTTTCCCTCTTTCCTTCTTATTCCTCTTCTTTCTTTCCTTTTATATTTTCTTTCCCTTTCCCTTCTCTCTCTCTCTCTTATTTATTTTTGGCGGGGGGGGGGGGGAGGAGGCAAGAGCCCTTCGCCCTTCCCCCGTTTCCCTCTTTCCTTCTTATTCCTCTTCTTTCTTTCCCTTTCCCTTCTCTCTCTCTCTCTCTCTTATTTATTTTTTTGGCGGGGGAGGGAGGGAGGTAATTAGAGCCTTTCGCCCTTCCCCCGTTTCTCTCTTTCCTTCTTCCTCTTCTTTCTTTCCTTTTATATTTTCTTTCCCTTTCCCTTCTCTCTCTCTCTTATTTATTTTTTGGCGGGGGGGGGGGGGGGGTGAGGAGGAGGCAGGAGCCCTTCGCCCCCCCCCCCAGTTTCCCTCTTTTCTTCTTATTCTTCTTTCTTTCCTTTTATCTTCCCTTTCCCTTTCCCTTTTTTCCTTCTCTCTGTCTCCCCCATCAACATAGTAATAACGAAAGAGACCACTCTGTAATCAAGACCATTCCATTTTATTTAATACATTTTCGATATACTTAAATATTGGCAATTATATACCTCACTTAAGTAATCCAGCCATCTGATTGGTCGAAATTGCATTCATAAACTTAATTGCTTAATTGCTTATAAAAACAACTATTTCTCTCAAAGCAGTCATTAATACTATACTAATACCTTCTGTCCGAGATCCTCATTTTAAACGACTGATGCGAAAGACTAGTCGACGCACCCTTTCGAGAAAATCCCCCCCCCCCCGCTTTTATCGAAAGGGTGTGTTAAAACGGTACTCCGCTCTCAACGCACCCTTTCGAGAAAAGCCCCCCCCCCCCCCCCCTCTTTTATCGAATGGGTGCGTTGAGCACACCACACCGCGCCGCACCGCACCGCACCCTTTCGATGAAAGCCGCTGGCTGGCCATATACCTATCTACGTGTACTTATATTGGGGCAGCGCCCACGTGTATGAGGGAGGGAGCGTACTCACTGATCACTGCGTACTGAGCTAGCTGAACGTACAGTTAAAATTGCTGTACACAAGCTGAATGCGCGTGCATGTTCAACTGAGACAGCTGTCGTCGCGCTTGAAATCGTACAGACGTAAGCTTAATTTTTACCTCTATTATAATTATGCTGTGCTTGAAAAGAAAATGTTGATGATTAAATGAGTGAATGGATATCACTGAGTTTAAGCAAAAGTGTTGCATGTACGTTTCATTTTAGAGGTTTGTTTTGTTGCAACTAATCGTAAACTGTTTTGGCTGCCCTTGCAACGACACACAAAAACT
The DNA here is from genome assembly GCA_035222895.1 of Strongylocentrotus droebachiensis. Classification (NCBI taxonomy): domain Eukaryota; kingdom Metazoa; phylum Echinodermata; class Echinoidea; order Camarodonta; family Strongylocentrotidae; genus Strongylocentrotus; species Strongylocentrotus droebachiensis. The sequence goes on along the minus strand of JAVYIG010014598.1, from coordinate 37,670 downwards.
GAGCATGCAGCCTCCCCAAACTCTGGGCGTCATGTACCTCGGTATCGAACTGTCGCACCCACCGCTCTGTTTTACTAGTGTTGAAGACGATTGCATCATCCTCTTACTTTCATTTCGTTGCATCATATTTCCGGCTTTGATAGGTTACATCTCATTAATCAATGATGATAGACCTATAGATGTATGATTTATTTTGATCATGTCTAAATGCGTAAATAAAGGGTATGAATATGGGTGGATTCTGAATTGACATGGCTTGCATCATCTTAAAAATTTCATTTGATTGCATGCACAAGAACCGAATTAAAAAGTTTTTCTAATTATTTCACTAGTTTTGTTAAAAGCCAAAGTAAATTTCTTTAATACATATTACACTTACAGGCTCTATTTAACCAGAGCCTGATTCACCTGCTCTTTCATATGACACCTCATTTATTGAGTATCACCTTCAGGATCACAAAGAATAAAGGTTTGGATGAATTGGATCTTGAATTGAAAAAAAAAAATTGACCAATTTTGCATGGTCACGCAATGCACGTAGACTGCATAGGGATGCGTGCAATCTCTATGGGAAGAATTTTAGCACACAACACCGGGTGCGCGATCAGACACCCTAGTATTAGTTTGAGAGATGCTACCTGCTGTAAGTTGCCAATCCAATCAATCATTTTGAACATGATGTAGGCTCTGCTCAGTCAGATTTGAGCAAACATTGTATTTGGAATAGTATTTATTATTTGATTACACAGGCTTCATACAGGTGAATTGACAAACTTGAGTGAGAATGGATGCCAGTCTGACCTCAAAGGATATACGTCAAACTTTCATTGACTTCCATGTGAAGCTGAACGATCTGCCTCATGACTTCTGGAGGTCGTCTTCCGTTATCCCTTTGGATGACCCTACCCTCCTCTTTGCCAATGCGGGTATGAACCAGGTGAGGCCTCCGTTTTATTCTTTCCCTCAAGTAACTTCAACTGTTTATTTTGATGACAAAGAAAACAATCTTACAGATGTATATATAGAAATAGAATATGACTAATATGTACTGCATGTTATTGACTACTAAACATGCAATCCAAAATTGAAAGTGATTTACTTTTGGGGAAGGCATCCATGACAGTAGATAACTACATGCAGGATTGTATGTACAGCACAGTTTGGAACACGTGCTCTTCTTGGCGTACACACAAAGTGTTCGTTATGGGTTGTGTTTTTGTTAACTCCTGAGCTTTCATGGATAGATGTTCAAGCATTTAAGAATTTTCTTATAACTAGTAATCAGTTAGTTTCCCGTGGGTTGAGAATAGCTAATGTAGGTCAATGTCTTGTGAAAGGATGACTGTGCAGTGAAGGGGTTCCAAACCACATGCCATGAAATCCATAGCATGCTGACTTCTCCACTGAATGAAAACATTCTTCCAAGATCTGAGTAACAGATAGGATTGTGAATAATTGTACGAATGAGAAGGAAGTGATGAGTGTTTTATTATTGCAATCACTTTAGGTAATTTGTATTTTATAACCTTATTTGTAAAACGGGCAGAGTCTATCATTACATTTCTTTTGGTATTAGTTTAAACCGATCTTCAAAGATATCGTAGACTGTAATAGTGACTTGGGACATTTGGCCAGTGGTGTTTATGACCAAAAACACATGTATCATTGAATGAATGGTTGCTATCATGAAATATATATTTGCTTATTTCCGGTATCTTTAATTGGCAGATTGATCATGGATCATGTGCCGAATTAGAGAATAGTGTGTCTGGTGCTATGATGGTCTGCTATCTGCAATTAGGCCAAACATAACATACATTTTTTATATCTTTTCCACCAGTTCAAGCCCATCTTCCAAGGAACAGTAGACCCTAACAGTGACCTTGGACGATTGGCCCGTGCCGTGAACAGCCAGAAGTGCATCCGTGCCGGTGGCAAGCACAATGACTTGGACGATGTAGGCAAGGATGTCTACCATCACACTTTCTTTGAGATGTTGGGCACCTGGTCATTTGGTGATTACTTCAAGGTAAGATGAGGTCACAGACAGCAATCTTTATACAGTTACCTTCTATTGGATGAGCAGTAAATGAGTTCTGGTTCTCAGCAGACAAAACACACTGCAGCTGAGAACTCGGGGGAGGAGGATGTTTGCGTGACAGGAAAGCTAATGTTTTTATATTAAAAATCTAAAAAGCTCCTATCCCGGCCCCCCCCCCCCCCCCACTCAGTGTTATTTAGGGTACGCATATGCGTGTTCCAACCGACCCCCCCTTTTCAGCAAAAGTCCGGTGTGTAAAGTCAATACGGCTCGACCTTTTTCTTTTGTATACAAGCCTTTTTCAGCACCCCCCCTTTTCAGCAAAAGTCCGGTGTGTAAAGTCAATACGGGTCGACCTTTTTCTTTTGTTACGAAAAGGACATTTTGGCAACACGCATGCGGTCATTTCGGAACCTGAGTGGGGGGGGGGGGGGGGCCGGGGCTCCTATGAAGTAAGAGTAGTTTTTAGACTGCTATTTGAAGATTTGTAACAAAAAATAAAATATTTATAATCTGATGAGGCAGTAATGCTTTTACAGTAGTTGGTCAAAAAGCAATTGTAACAATGATACTTAAAATTGATAGCTGTAAGTTAAACAAATAATTTGTTTGTTTTGTGTCCTTAAACATATTATATAATCGTTTTATTATGCCTCCGTTACGAAGTATCCGGAGGCATTATGTTTTCGGGTTGTCCGTCCGTACGTACGTCCGTCCGTACGTCCGTCCGTACGTCCCGTTCTTGTGATCGCGTTATCTGAAGAACCAGTAGATGGATTCCTTCCAAACTTTGGTCATGTATGTATCTTGCAGAGCCGATGAACTGATTAGATTTTGGGGTCACGAGGTCAAAGGTCAAAGGTCACAGGGCTCATTATGTATGCAAAACAGCTCGTGATCGCGTTATCTCAAGAACCGATTGATGGATTCCTGCCAAACTTTGGTCATGTATGTATCTTGCAGAGCCAATGAACTGATTGGATTTTGGGGTCACGAGTTCAAAGGTCAAAGGTCACAGGGCTCATTATGTATGCAAAAACGGCTCGTGATCGCGTTATCTCAAGATCCGATTGATGGATTCCTGCCAAACTTTGGTCATGTATGTATCTTGCAGAGCCAATGAACTGATTAGATTTTGGGGTCACGAGTTCAAAGGTCAAAGGTCACAGGGCTCATTATGTATGCAAAAACAGCTTGTTATCGCGTTATCTGAAGAACCGATTGATGGATTCCTGCCAAACTTAGACCATGTATGTATCGTGCAGAGCCAATGAACTGAGTAGATTCTTGGGTCATGAGGTCAAAGGTCAAAGGTCATGGGCTCATTATGTATGCAAAAATAGCTTGTGAACGCATTCTCATTAGAACTGACAGATGGATTACTATTTAACTCAGGACATCTTGCAGAGCCAATGAACTGAGTAGATTTTAGGGTCATGAGGTCAAAGATCAAAGGGTCATTTATGTATATGAGAAATTGCTTGTAATCACGATATTCTGAGAACCTGTTAATGGATTACAATTGAACTTGAATTTGAAAAATTTCTTCTGTTTTGGTTTGTAATATTGCTCTTTGACGGAGGCATCATTTTCGACTGCGCGCAGTCGAAGTTCCATCTAGTTAAATCTGTATTATCTCGGTTGGATGAAAGTAACTGCGATCAGTGGCATCATCTTTACAATGGTAATATGAGCCCCAGCACTTTGCTTAACAGAGTTGATAATTCAATATAGTCATGAAAATGCTGTGAGCAAACTATGGATATTTTATTTACTTCATGATACAAATTTTCAATTGAATGTCAAACTATGTAGATTTGACAAATCAAAGTGATAACTATTGTGACTTTTCCATCATGCATATCCCGATTGTAATCTTTCCTTGAAACTCTTAGAAAGAGTCTTGTGAGATGTCCTGGAAGCTGCTGACCGAGGTTTACAAGCTCCCTGCAGAGAGGATGTACATCACATACTTTGGAGGAGATCCTAAAGCAGGACTAGAGCCAGACCTGGAATGCAAACAAATCTGGCTTGACTTGGGGTAAGTACTGAAGCGGTTGGATTAACCAGAAAGGCTCCCACAGGAGTTTGTTTTCATAATGAATCAAGTGGAATATGTATAATATGTGTAATTTTGTATCTTTAAACGCACAGCTAAGTAAGTATGCATAGGGTCGTGATGAACCTACAGCCCCGAATTTACAAAGGAGGTTTGTCGACAAACCTAGGTTTATGTGCGTCATATGACGCGTTTCGATGCATTTTTACAAACTTTGGTCTGTAAAAACGCGTCAAAACCTCCTTTGTGAATTCGGGCCACAATGTTCTAGCCTAATGATCAAGAGGAAAGCCAAGAACCAATTTACAGGTGAACATCAAATCTCTTCTGGAAAAACACTGCGAGAGTGCATTAGAATGGCAGAAAAGAGAGATGAATGGAAAAATGTTGGAATGAACCTTCCAGCCGGGAGAAGATACCATGATAGCGAGAAAGTTAATGAAGAATAATGAACACATGATAGGAAAATCATTTTGTCCCCCTTAAGCCCATAAAATATAATATTTACTGCTTAAATTGATTCAATTCAATCCCCCCCCCCCTCTCTCTCTCTTTCTTTCTGCCTCTCTCTGTATCTTTCTGTCTCTTTCTCTCACTCTTTATCTGTCCTTCTTTCTCCCTCTGTCTGTCATCTGACTACCTCTCTTTTCCCCTCTTGCTGTCCTCTTATTCCCTTGCTCTTCCCCTCTCTCTCTCTCTCTCTCTATCTCATCTTCCCTTCTACTTACTACAGCATACCTGAAGAGCGTGTGATGCCGTTTGGCATGAAGGACAACTTCTGGGAGATGGGTGAAGTAGGGCCTTGCGGACCTTGTACCGAGATCCACTTTGATCGTATTGGAGACCGTGATGCTCGCGCCATGGTCAACATGGATGTCCCTGACGTGCTGGAGATCTGGAACCTTGTATTCACGCAGTTCAACAGGTAGTTCATGATGTTTACGTATACTTAGAGAAAACAAAAACGGCAGTGTTCCCACTTGCTTGTCCTGCCCTAAGTTAGAACGTGCAACCATAGATCACAACAGTGTTAAAGACCTTGTGCTACATCCTATGATCTCCCACGCTGTGGGTTGTCCTCAATCATGCTTTTATAAAAAGAAAGTCCACAAAATACTAAAGATTTTTAATTATCAATCAACTGTTAATTTCAACTACAGTAAATATTGCCTCCAGCTGCAGTGTATTCTGTATATTTCTCAAAGGGTGTTTTGTCCTATTGCATATACATCACTTCTGAAATGAGGATTAGAAGAATGTTAATTTTTATAAATGTAACAAATACCTGCAATCTTCTTTAGTTTTGTGTAAGAATTGATTGAAATGCCTAACTTTTAACTTTTAGATACATGTGCAATCTAAAAACTTGCAAGTGTCATGTGGGGGGGAAATTTGAGCATGAAACTGTCACCAACACGGATCAATATTTATCATATTTACTTTGTATTGCATTTATTTGAATTTTTATGATGTAAATTCAACTGTTGAGCTGCCAATTGGTTTTTAATAATAATAATAATAATAGCTAGTTCTTAGATAGTGCTTTTCAGGACCGAAGGCCCTCTCAAAGCGCTTTACAGATATATATATTATTACCCCGGTCATAGGATTCAGGCTTACCCGCACACAATGTATGCACATTCTCCACTCCCTGGGGAGCATTCCAGCCAGGCGTCTTTTTTACAAGCGCACACTTGCTAATCTAACCACATTAGCTTTCGCATCCTACCGGGTACCCATTTAACACCTGGGTGGAGAGTGGCAAATGTAGATCAATGTCTTGCCAAAGGACATCAGTGCCGCGGTGGGACTTGAACCGCGAACCTTGTGTTCCACAGTCTGGTGACATATCCACTCGTCCACGACACCTCTACTAATAAATACCATTTCAAATCAAATCAAATCAAACTCTCCGTTTGTGACAGAGAATCTGATGGGGAGCTGAAGGTTCTACCCAAGAAGTGCGTTGACACAGGCATGGGTCTGGAGAGGATTACCTCAGTCATCCAGGGCAAGTCATCCAACTATGATACTGATCTCTTCCAGCCAATCTTTGATGCCATCCAGAAGGTGAGTGCTGGCTGGCTGCAGTTCTACCTGCATGGACAAATATGTGTATACTAAATTAAAGATAAAGGTGAGTTCTGGTAAAAAAAAGAAAATGAATTCTCAGAGAATCAAACGAGACACTGAATGATCAAGATTACAAATAAATGTCATTTGCCAAATAATTTTGGTAGAAAATGTATACTGGTTGAATTTCCGTTTTGGTTTAATAAAATTTGGAGTGGACTATTAGGCTATTATTATTATTATTATTAATGAGCATAGAAAGATTAGGAAATCTAGGTTAGTAGCCCCGCAACCATTTGTGTAGTCTCATGTACATATTTCTGTGTACAGTGCTTATTACTTTACCAAGACTGGGCCAAATTTATTATGATTTTGATGAATCCAGAACTTTGCAGTACACACCAATACTTACATGCTACATGATCAACTTTTTCTGATCCATTCCACACCTTTGCTTTCACAATGCAATCGCATGATCAGAACTCACCTTTATCTTTAATGGCAAGTAGGGATGGAAAAAGCTGCGCACAACAAAGGTTTCACCTGTGCTCGCTTACACTATGAATATGACAGACAAAGAAAGCGGACAAAATATACAGTTCCTCAGGTAGACAAAGGAACATCCCTTCACTGCTATTGTGTAAAAATGTGTAGTACAGGTGTCACATGCATATTCACCTGTTCTACACATTTTTACATAATAGCAGTGAAGGGATGTTCCTTTGTCTACCTGAGGAACTGTATATTTTGTCCGCTTTCTTTGTCCATCATTTTCATAGTGTTATGATGGGTTTTGAGATACAAAAATGTGAAGTGCAGTATGCTTTTTAAAAAAACACCCACAGTTCACCACAGCATTTGAGAACAAGCCGTATGTTGCATGGTAATTGCAGCTTGTACCGACAGCTGATCTTTGTTATATAATAGGATGTTTCACTGATAACTTTCTTTATTACACTTCTGAGCTCCTATTCACTTTACCTCTTTAGGTTTGTCTATTAGGAAAATAGTCAAATATTGAAATAGAGAAAAGATAGCGAGAGATGCAATATAATGCATGTTCTCTTGCTTTGTTCAGGCTACTGGAGTGCGTCCATACACAGGGAACGTTGGAGCAGATGATGTTGATGGTATAGACATGGCTTACAGGGTAGTGGCTGATCATATCGTATCATATAATATAATTTGTGTTCTCTTACTTTGTTCAGGCGACTGGAGTGCGTCCATACACAGGGAACGTTGGAGCAGATGATGTTGATGGTATAGACATGGCTTACAGGGTAGTGGCTGATCATATTCGCACATTGACCATAGCTCTATCGGATGGAGGCAGGCCAGATAATGTTGGAAGAGGGTAAGTCCTTCAAATGCATTTTCTAGCCCTCATTTGTTCTTATTACAGTCAATGGTTGACAATACCATACACGCCATACAGTAAAATTACCTACAGTTTTGTTCTTTTTAACAACACATTTGATACATAACTCACAAAAGATTGAATTCATTTAGAAGATGGAATGTACAAAATAAAAAGCCTTTTTGACACACATATTTATGCCTTGCATGAAATATCTGTGAACACTGCTATGTCAGATTTTACATATGAATTAACGAACCAAACCACTTTATGAAGACCTTTTTAGAGTAGATCAACTGAAATCTCTTGTTAAAAAAACAGATTATGAAAAACAAAACTAGGATTATTTCTTTTCTACTCTAACTTCAGTGATGTCAGAGGTTTCACTGATCAATACTACATGCCTAGTGCTCCAACACCTAGTGGTATAATGTTTATCTATCACTCATTTTCTTTGCAGGTATGTTTTAAGGAGAATCCTGCGTCGTGCTGTCCGCTTTGCCACAGAGAAACTGAATGCCAAGCAGGGTCTCTTTGCTTCTCTTGTCACAATCGTACAGGATAACCTGGTGAGGAATAGTACAATATTTGGTTTCTTAAAGTCCATCTGCACTAGTTTGACCAGGAGGATTAGACCTCCCTGCAGGGTCACTGACAGGTGGTTGTCTCATCAAATCAGCTCTCAATTAACATAGAAAAAGGGGACCATGGGGGACCAATAGCTATAAGTAGTGCATTGGGGCTTTAATTTGTATAATTATTATCATTATATAAATATCATGGGTCTTAAAAGCAAATAAAATTTCATTTCATTTTATGTATTGCCAGTTTTTGCCACTCTAGAAAACATGTTCAGACATTTATACAATACTTGTCTACAAGGCAAGACATATTAGGGTACCCCCCCCCCCCCCCCCCTCTTCTTTATTGTTGCATACTGTTTCAAAGTATTTATCCTGTAACATCAATTCTCCCAAAACTGCTGCAGGCAGCAAGATAATCAAGAAAGTAAAGGTTGAGTAAGATATTTATTTCGGTGTAATGAATGTAAAATCAGAACATTTTCGTTGCCATTTAAATGACGGGAGTTATGCATCATTAAACTAGCTTTAAAAAAGCCTTTTGAAGTGTTCAATAAGATTGGTAATATCGAAAATAATATCACTCTTGACATTCGTTTGTCTCGCAATGTATGGTCAACAAGGGATCTAAAAGATCACAACTTTCGTGTGCCGCTGCTACAATATATTTTAACACCTGATGAAGTATAGCAGCAGCACCCGAAACGTCGTGATCTTTTAGATCTCTTGTTGACCATACATTGCGAGACAAACGAATGTCACTAGCGATATTATTTTCAATACTATATCCGCAATGAGTAATATATGTAGCATTAAGATTGGTAATGTTACAATATTTTTCACTTTTTTAGGGTGAAGCCTTCCCAGAGATCATGAAAGATCCTCAGATCGTGATGGACGTCTTAAATGAAGAAGAGGCACAGTTCCTCAAGACTCTCAACAGAGGGCGCCGTGTGCTTGAGAAGACCATCTCACGACTTAGCCCTGATTGCAAAGTTCTGCCAGGTAGGAAATTGTGAAGGTTTATAATTAGTCAAACATTTATTGTTTTTCTTGAATAAATGAATTGTAGATCTCTATCATGGAGGAACATTAACATTCCTTGGTACATTGACTGTAATCGCTCAATGAAGTTGAGATTAGTGAGAAAATGGAGCCCTCTGTGAAATATCTGGCAAATTTTGAAATTCATGTAGGATAATGGCCAATTTATTGAAGTATGTTTGCCAAAATGATGTTGAAAACGAGGGAGCAGTTTCTTTTTTCACACAATACCACACTTGCTTAAAACTTGGGAAACGGCAAACAACATATCATACACCTAAGTGGAAATGTTGTCCAATTTTCACAAATGGAAAAAGAAAAGGATTGTGATAAGTCCAGATGATTCCATTGCTTTGGACATTCTGAATCAGTATCTTGTCAAGGAATTCAAAATTGTGTGCTTTTTCTTCTGGAAATTAACCTTTAGATTAACCTTTTCACTCTGTTGCCGCACAGGTCGAGCAGCATGGCTACTGTACGACACCTACGGGTTCCCTGTAGATCTCACAGGTCTCATGGTGGAAGAGAAAGGGATGTCTGTTGACTGTGCAGCTTATGAAGAGGCCAAGAAGAAAGCGCAGGTAGGTACCGAAGAAGAGACCACTGTGGTATAGGTGAATGTCACCTTCACCTATAGATAATAGAATAGACCTTTGTTGTGTGTCCTATGAAAGAGCAGAAACTCGACTTTCTAGAAATGTGATTTTCTCTTTGAAATTCAGATACCGTCCGCCAAATGACTTTTTGGTTTCCTCTCTTCAAATTCATTTTAATCACTCGTGCGTGAAATATGCATCATATGAGTTGCATCAAATGAAAGAGGAGGATCTAAGCTTTACAAATATGTGTCATTTATCAATTATAATTATGATTAAGTAATGATAAAACATCGATAATTCTCGGTTTCGTTTTTTCTGGGACGCACTGTATTAGTGAAGGTGACATTAAAAATGTTTTTCATTAAACAAATTATACAAAAACTATGCTTCAAGATAAAAATTATTCCCGGTGTTCTTGTTGGCTTTTCTGCCATGTATTTAAATGGTATTTACAAATTGAAATGCATGTTACAATGTATATTGCAATACCATTTACAACTTCTAAACAGATAAGTTGTGACATTTTGTTCAGATATATCATAATTTCACATCTTTCTTTTTCTCCTTTGGTTTATACTTGTTTATAAGTGTTTGCTGCTGATGTTGAATCTTGCTCTAGGCTTGCCAAATATACTTTTTGTCTGCAGACTGCTTTCAATTTATGCTGTTATTTGAAAGACTTACAGATTGATGTAGCAGTGTGATAACTTACTTAGATATAAAGAAGTGAATAAGTTTGTAAACTGGGGGGGGGGGGGGCGGGGGTTTACAAAGACTAAGATCGACTTAAGTTGGACTTGAACTATGGCAGGCCGTTCATGCCACAAGTTCCTCTAACCACTCCTGGAATTGGTTTCTCAAGGGATGTACAAATCGGGGTCATAGATCTACAGAATTAACAGTGGCATGAATGGCCTGCCACTATTCAATCCCAACTTAAATCGATCATAGTTTTTGTGAAACACCCCCCAGGTCTTTTACCGTCAGTCTGTTAATGGCCGTTGACTGATTGCTTGGTCTTTGTGTTGTTTCTGCTCAGCTTCTATCTCAAGGTAAGGGATCTGGAGTGGATGATACCATCGGTCTGGATGTCCATGCCATCAATGAATTACAGGAGAAGAGAAAGGTGCCTCCAACCAACGACTCCGCCAAGTACAAGTATGAAAGCAACGATGGCTCATACAGTAGGTCACTCCTGATTTATTTCTTTACCTCCATTGTTGAAAAACTGGAGAGTAATCCCACTTACTCTAAGGAATAGCGACAATTTTACGTAGTCAAGGAAATTAGATATGTTCATTTCTATTGAAACTTTTTTCACAATGTATTACACAAACTTTATTTAAAGGGACTTAATAATCCAATGATAGAAAATGGTGCTAAGCTGGTGACCTCAATGCTAGATGTACAATTAAATATAATCTGAAAGTTTGAGTGAAAACGGACCATTATTAATGATAGTAATTGGGAAAAACTGATCTGATCGATTCCTTAATTCTCCCAACTATATTATTACAATTTAATTACATTTTAGGTGAACGCTATGTAACTCGTCACAAAGCAATAAGTTGGCTCTATATAACATTCCAGACATTTAAGTGTTGAAAGATTTTTTAAAGCCTGTCTTCAAGGAAAAAAAGGTTGGGAAAATTTACTGTTAATCACTTTTAGAGGGTGTTGCACAGTGATGCCATCAAAGAAAACCATAACTATCTTTGTGGTTTGAGAATTTTCTCAGGATTTTTTGCCTGTTAGAGGGTAAGTTCAGTAGAAGGAATATAATACTGTAAGTAACATTTCATACAAAAATTACACATTTTGTCATCAACCTTCAACAATCTTACCGAGTCACTTTAACAAGCTCTCTTTGTCACCCTCCCTATCTGCCTGTTTCTTTCATTCATGCACACTTCACCTCTCTTCATCTCTCCCGCTTATGTTTTCCTCCCTCTATCTCTCTACTTTCTTCTGTTTCTCCCATTTCCATTTTCCCAGCTCTCTGTCTCTGTTCATGTATCTCTCTCTTCATACAGCTCGCTTATCATAACCGTGAAGAGGAAAGATTGAACGTTGTCAGAATTTGTATTAACTGGTCATTCCTTTGGGAACATCTCTCTTTCTTTACTCCATGTAATCATGTCTGATTCTTTTTTTCTTTCCTTTTTTTAAATGTATTGCAGCTTTTGAGCCCACAGTGGGTACAGTGATAGGGCTGAGGAAGGACAGGCAGTTTGTAGAGGAGGTCAACCATGGGGAAGATTGTGGAGTACTCCTAGACCAGACCTCTTTCTACGCAGAGTCTGGAGGACAGATCTTTGACGAGGGCTTCATGGAGAAAGAAGGAGACACGGTAAAGAATTGCCCCAAATAAATGGCGCTTTGCAGGGTAGAATAATACTTAACTGTCATAGAAGATGAAGTCATTGGCCAAAGAAAGTGACAATTCCAGGGTAGTAATAACAAGTTTTGCATTCCTTTATCTATTTGCTCTTTCATTTAAATTTTGCGGCTGATATAACTTGAGATTTTATTGGAACCCTTTATGAGGTTCATCTGATTATTAGAGGTAACTTTTGTTTTATTTAACCCGTTAAGATTTTCATATACAAAGCCTTCTGTAGTTAAGTTTCCAAGTCTTGTAAAGTAAATTGATTTGAACGTGTAATTAAATAATTGGTTCTTATCAAACTTGGGGAAAATTTCTTCTAAATTTGCTTGACTTATGCCAATAAAGATTAACATCCTCAGAAATGTATGTTGATAAAACCTTTGTTCCCACATTGACTTGATGATCGTGATGACCCGTTGCGATGAAAACCAAAGAAAGAGGATTTGACCACAATGGGATAAGAGTTTGCATGGGTATAACTAAAATATTTGTTGATGAAACATTGCATCTTCTCTCTGTCACCCCATAGGATGTAGAGTTCCGAGTAACCAACGTGCAGGTCAAAGGTGGATACACACTTCACATTGGAAAGGTGTCTGCAGTAGGAGATACAACCAAAATCAGAGTTGGAGACAAGCTCAATCTCTACCTTGATGAGGTATAGCAATGGAACAATTCGTCGCCTGGGTGGCAGAAGGGCGAATTTCAGGTCAAAAATGAAACATTAAGCAGAAGGGCGTTAGCACTGTGGCCGTGTGCTACTATAACATTTCTATTAGTCTTTTAAGTTTTAAACCAATTTTCCGGATGGAAAGCAGTTTAAATATAAAACAAATTTTTAAATGCGAATAATTGAAAAGTAGTTTTCGAGTCGCTCGCGCGCTAACGCCCTTCTGCTTAAACCTGATTAGCCTTCTTGATACGATGTGTAAATGCAGTGTGATTGAACATAGATTTTCTTCTGTGCATCACCAGGGTGCTATAAACAGTTGTAGTGATTTTAGCATCACATGTTAAGAGGTGCTTTATTGAAACCATTATCTGTAGGGAATGTCCAGAGTTCAGCCTTTGAAACTACTTTCCTGCAGTAGGATGACTTAATATCACTCAGTACTTTGTACCTGAGGTCCAGTCTACAGGCCTGATAATTACCTGATTTAAATCTATTTCCTGTTTATTTCTTCTTCCGATTTTACCCCTATTTTCCCTCATTTTCCATTTCCCCACCCCCCCCCCCCCAATTTTCTTACTCAAAAGGGGGGGGGGGGGGGAGGGGATGGTTTAGGAAAGAAAAAAACCTTTAAAAAAAAATTTAGTGCTCACTATCACCCCTGAGTCTATGATCTGGGTAAATGGATCATTACCCTATTTGACGAGACAACAAAAGTTGTGAAAAGGCCAAATGTGTATTATGTATTCAATCACGTTTTTTTGTTGGTGGAGTTTTGTTAAGGGTTTGCTTTAGGTCAAAATAGTGTTCTTGAATGTTCGTAATTTCTGTATCTGTAAAGTTGTAATTAGGCCTGAGTCGGTACGGTCGATCACACCGGGACCCGACCGTTGCCGTCGGGTCCCGGTTTCGTTTTTTGAGATCCGACGCTCCGAAAAAAATAATGAAATATGTAAGAAATTGCAGTTTTGCACACCACTAAAATCAATCCACCTTAAAACTTAAGTATTTAATTGTTACCAATCATATTCTAGCTCATCCTGAATCAATCCGAACTGCTGATATAAATATGGGTTGCAAAGCAGTTCGCCCCATTGGGTTGTTGTTGCCAGCTGCTAGCTAGCTACTGTACTGGCCGGGTCTCTCGGCAGGATTAATAAATCAGGTTGAAAGAAACATTAAAGTTGGAATAATAAAACTGCTTTCTAAAAATACTTCTTTACAACATACCGATCGAATAATTTTTAAAAGACAAAATAGATATTTTTTCTTTGATTTTGAACACTGCATGCTTCTTTTAAAAGCTGAAAATTACTTGGTAATCACAAGAAGTTTCGATACGGATAGTTGTTGCAAGGCAAGTTCAGACTAGTCTCGGAAAAATGCGCAGTGCACCTCGTTAACTGTAATGCGTGCCCAAACTAACCCAAACAAAGACTTGATCGTAACGAGAACAAAAATCATTAAAAACTATGAGAGCACAATTGGAAAGACAACTACTCAAAATTATCGTAAGCAGATACATAACTTGGAGGAAGAATACAATAATTGTCCAAGAAAAGCCACAGAAATAGTGATATTTAAGGAGTTACTATAGGTACAATCATTATCGGAATGGGCCTATGCAAATACTCGAATTACACGTGTTTAAATTGAACACGAGGCTAGAAACCAAATACCACCCTCTACGGTAAAAAGCAGTATAACAAAGGATTCGAGTATTTGCAGCAGGCCGCCTTGCGATAAAAATGTACCCAGTTTCTCCTCGATTATCACTATTTCTGTGGCTTTTCTTGGACAACTATTGTATTCTTCCTCCAAGTTATGTATCTGATTGCGATATTTTGAGTAGTTGTCTTTCCAATTGTGCTCTCGTAGTTTGTAATGATTTTTTCTCGTTACGATCACGTCTTTGTTTGGTTTCGTTTGGGCACGCATTACAGCTAACGAGGTGCAGTGCGCATTTTTCTGAGACTAGTCTGAACTTGCCTTGCAACAGTTATCCGTATCGAAACTTCTTGTGATTACCAAGTAATTTCAGCTTTTAAAAAAAAGCATGCGATGTTTAAAATAAGAGATAAATATTTATTTTGTCTTTACAAAATTATTTGATCGGTATATTGTAAAGAAGAATTTTTTAGAAAGCCGTTTTATTATTCTAACATTCATATTTTTTGACCCGATTTATTCAACCTGCATGAATCAAAATGGCGGCTCGAAAGTTGTCTTTCTATTGTTGCCCCAGTTTTTTTACTTTTAGAGGCACGATAATGGCACTAAAAATCGCCAATCATGGATGAAAATAATGTCAAATGGAAAAATATACTTATCTGAGGCGAGGTATGCATGTGTTGAATTATTTGATTGATAAAAATGTCACTTTTAAGGGACATACTGATGATATGCGCTTTTTATAGAGGCAAGTGACAAATCCTGCGAGCTGATTTCGGGACACCGGGTCCCGATCGGTGCAAGGCCGTCGGGACCCTGTTTATGAAAATCCCGACATGACTCAGGCCTAGTTGTAATACTTGTGAAAGCAGTGAAATCAACAGCAGGAACACACAGATAAAGAATCACCCATAAGTTCATAAATGATCCTCAAGTGTTTTTATTTTCTAACCTTGAAAGGTGAGAAGAAGACCTGTAATGAGCAACCACACTGGGACTCATGTCTTGAACTTTGCCCTCCGCAAGGTGCTGGGTGAGGCTGATCAGCGAGGCTCACTGGTGGCGCCAGACAGGCTACGATTCGACTTCAGTGCAAAGGTGAGTACAACTTTAATGTAATTATTTCATTTTGTGTTGTTATCAGGACCAAGTTTTACTGACGTCATCCATGGTATAGTGCTATGGTATAGTGCACTATACCATGGATGACGTCACATTTAGCACGTTTTTCTTATCGGTAGCATCGTAGCATTGTTATGTTTCGTCACATGATGCTATGTTGACCAATCACTGAACAGGATTTCATTGATCAAAAATGTAAATATTTATAGTTTGTTGATATCACATATTATCATCATCGATCATTGTTGTTTTTGTCATCAATTTTTAATTATCATTATTCTTGCAGGGAGCCATGAAGACAGAGCAGATTAAGAAGGCAGAAGAGATAGCCAATCAGGTCATCTCTAAGAAAGAAACAGTCTATGCCAGGGTCACACCTCTCGTCGAGGCCAAGGCCATCCAAGGGTTACGTGCTATATTTGATGAGGTAGGTCTTGGTTCATCCCTCCAGGTTATGGGATCGCTGTAACAAGTTAATACAGGGTTCACAGCTATCAAGGAAAACTGGGAAATGTCATTCCCCTTTTTGACAGTCGGTGACAAGTCGGGGAATTGGAAAAACTACTCAAATTAAAAAAATCTGGGAATTTAGTTGGTCTTCAAATCCTATATGTCAACTAATACAACATTTGAATGTCCTCATTAGAGACAATAATTGTTTCTCATATTTCAGACGTATCCTGATCCAGTCAGAGTGCTGTCCGTTGGTATACCTGTAGAAGATATGACCTCTGACCCCGCTGGGCCTGGAGGTACCGTCACATCGGTGGAGTTCTGTGGTGGAACGTAAGTCAATCTGCTTCACCTCTATGTTCCCAGACACTTATTGTTCTGTGTTCAACGCCCAAAGATCTTAAGATTGTAGCACAGTCTGTGTGCATGCAAAGTTCCCAAAGTCCAATGTTTCTGCTCTTGAGAAGGTTAAGTTCTGGTAAGGTGAGGGGGGGAAGGAATATTTTATGAGCTTCCATGTGTGTGTGAAGTCAATTAGGCCTAAAATAAAAACTTGTTGTATTGCCCTTTGCGACCGACCCAAAAATCTGAAAATCTACGGTCAGCATTTTAAAAAAGTTTTTTTTTCTAAACCATTTTTCAGAATTTCTTTTATTAATGAATACAAAAATATGTATTTTGTTTGTTTAAATGGGATATAAATGCATAAAATCTAATTATTCCCAAATTCTCACTCGTCTTCTGCCCTAGTTTCAAAATCCTACTAGCGTAAACATGCAAGTAGACCCCGGCCTCTTGTACATGTTTATAGTTTATACCATGCACTGCACCAGCTAGAAAACTGAGAAATATCAGCCAAAACAGGGCGGGGAAAAAAGAAAAAAAAAAAACATCCAAAACTAAAAAATATCAGCCTAAAGGGAACATAAACGATGCAAAACTAGATATCGCATTAAAAATATAGTTTTCTTTATTCAATAGAAATATAAAGAATAGATTACTCACTTGCTTGACCCATAACTCTTGCAACTCATACCACATGTCAAATCTATTCCCTCTCCTGACCGACCTATGTTTTGGCACCTAAAGGGCAATACAACAAGTTCTTATTTTAGGCCTTATACCAGTATCCGTGTGTAATGTGTTTCACTGTGTGTGATTTGCAGCAGTATTGAGTCGGTTATCTACGCTGTAAGGACAGAGGTGAAACCGTTGCCGACAAATTTCTTTTCCCAAACCATTCACCTAGCCAGTACTCTTAATGCATCTTCTTCTTGTTGTCTGTTTCAGCCATGTACGCAATGCTGGTGACATAGGAACCTTTGTGATTACATCCGAGGAAGCCATCGCCAAGGGAATCCGAAGGATAGTGGCCATCACTGGGCCAGATGCTGATAAGGTGAGTCTAGGACTCTAGGCATAGACACAGGACAAAGTTTTCACAGTTTTTTGTTTGGCACATTAAATTCATGCTCTGTTCACAATATGATACATTGTACTTGAAAAGAAGGAACAATTTGCACAATATCTACTTATTTTGTTCCATTCCAAATATATATTAAAATCTTTACAATTATTGACAAGTTCCCAAGTCAATGTATTTCTATGATAATTAAATTATATATTTTTACTATTTGAATGTAAATTTTTAGTTCAGATTTTCATGGAATATTTTCCCAGGTAATAACAAATAATAAAACAGTGATAGCAGTGTTTATATTTGGCATGTCAAGATCCTATGCCTTTGATTGGTCAAAACTGCAGACATGAAATTCACTATTGACTGCTGGGCAGTATAGCCAAAGATATTGACCGGGCATAGTTCTACTTGCCGTACAATGCAAGGATGGAATGGATGCATATGAAGTCAACAATGGATGCGTGCACTTCTTTAGATTGGTAAAATTCACCACATTTTCAAATACAGTTTGATCAGGACATTTTTTTTCAAAATATCCCTTTTTGAGAATCCACAGGTTGGATCCAGCTTATAGAAAATATTGACTGCTAAATTTTTCGGTCATGGTTTAAACTATCGCTCCTCTGTGATCTTGAGATTGCACTTTGCCCCTCAACTTCAGTTTGGGGCACAGTACAGTTTTGAGATTGTCTTAGGCTATAGTTTTAACTGTGCCCCTCAATGCTTTCAAAAATTGTATAATATACATTTCTATATTCAGAATTGGGGGCGGGGGAGGGAGAAAAACACATTCTGCTCTCAGTTCTTGAGCAGAAATTGACACAGTTTTCAAAGTATATGAGCAATATAAACAACATGGATGGCCCAATTCTAAGGATATGTTGTGTTTGTGTATTTCAGGCAAACGTGCGTGCGGAGGGTCTAGAGAAGCAGGTAGAGGCCCTGGCCACCAAGATCCAAGCCAAGGGAGCTAACATGATACAGAAGATACTCTCAAAGGCTGTCTATGAACTCGGAAATGTAAGTTATCAAATGTTTTCGGTGCAGATCAAGCCAGGAAGTGGCCACACCTGGCCATTGTTTTCAATCTCATGAAGTTATCTAGCAAATGTTTTCGGTGCAGATCAAGCCAGGTAGTGGCCACGCTTGGCCATCGTTTTCGATCTCATGAAGTTATCTAGCGTGCACAGCCATTGTGACAGACTGTGGTTACAGTTGTTTCAAATTACTATTTCATGTTTCTCCCCATATTATTTCATATTTTCTCTCAGACATTAGTTAAACACTGTTATCTCAAATTGAAATGAATTGGTTCTCTCTCTACTCTCACCAGGCAAAAAATTAAGTTTTTCATTTCGGGGGCTCCATTTCAAATTTTTGGGAAATTTTCGAGGGCTACTTTTTCAACTTTCGGGGGCTCTTTTTTCCATTTCGGGGGCTCTTTTTTCTGGGGCTACTTTTTCATTAATTCATAAAAGGATAGGCCTACAGTTTGTTGAGATTTGTTTAGTAGGCCAAGGTTTCGGGCTTCGTGCTTCATAATTGCCTATTAAAAAAGAAACCCGTTTTTCTAGTTCAATAACTAAGTTTTCATGCATTGATTTGATGCAAGAACTGTAACATCATAGACCCTAGATTGTGATTATTTCTGGCCATGAATTTCGATAATCATTTTTCAAAGTAAAATTTTCACAAGAAAATCAGACAGTCGTTTAAAAACGTAGACATTAGTAATACTTTTACTAATTCTAAGCTCAGGTTTCGTACATCTATTCACGAAACTATATTGAAATCGCGGCAATAATGATGCAAACCAACAGATAACAATTTCTAAGTGTCAAATCTCTTCGACTCGAGCTCAGCTCTCACACACACTGCAGCGTAACTGCAGCGTAACTCCAGGAGCTCCAACACCGGCAACACAGGCGTCCAACACGCCTGCGGTGCCGGTGTTGGAGCTTCCTGGAGTTAACTGCAGCGCAGCGAATGCGTGTCAGTCACTGTCATTTTGTCTGATTTTCTTTACTTTGAAGAAATGATTATCAAAATTACGTTAACATGGCGAGAATAATCACAAAATAGGCTTTAATTTCATACCTCTATTTATGGAAACTTTATAAAATTGCGGCAATCGTAAATTCGTGAGGGAAATTGATTGCAGATTCTCGATGTTTAGGTCTAGGTTCAGCTAATATGATCTATCAAAACAAATTCGACCGCAAAAAACTTGACCCCTACGCTCCGTCTCGATCTCGCAACTGCGAAAATGTACGTGTTTTGGCGTACTTGCGTGCGACATGGTAACGAGCCAGGTAAGGTATGGAATATGGTTCGAGTTTTTTTACGACCGATTTTTGTACGACCGATTTTTACACGGAGATTCAGCGCGCGGACCAAGAAATGCACACAATAATACAAAGCTAGAAGAGAGCGCGCGGCCGCTCGTAATCGTTTCGGGGGCGATTTGAGATCATTTCACTTTTTGATGTCGCCCCCGAAATCGGATTTTGAGCCTATTTCGGGGGCTGTTTATGGTGTTTCCGGGGCGAACCCGCCCTCCGCCCCCGTGTATTTTTTTGGCTGACTCTCACACTGTCTCTCCCCCTCCCTCTCTCTATCATCCTGCAGGATCTGAATGTAGCTATTGTTCCTCAGTGGAGGAAAGACACAATGCGCAACAGGCTCAAAGAGCTGAAGAAGTGCCTTGATGACATGGATAAAGCAAAGAAGGCTGAAATCATGCAGAAAGTAAGTTTGTTTACACTTGAACAGTACTGGTTCATTGGTATGGTTGGTAGTAATGTCAACTGTTTTATGATTAAAACGAAGCTTGGAGTAGACTCCATATCTCATTAGCTCAAGCAGTAGTCCTTGAACTAGGAGATCCCCTAGTCAGTCCATTGGTGCTCTGATGTGAAGCATTGGTCACTTTGATGAACTGGGAGATCCCCTAGTCAGTCCATTGGTGCTCTGATGTGAAGCATTGGTCACTTTGATGAACTGGGAGATCCCCTAGTCAGTCCATTGGTGCTCTGATGTGAAGCATTGGTCACTCTGATGAACTGGGAGATCCCCTAGTCAGTCCATTGGTGCTATGATGTGAAGCATTGGTCACTCTGATTAACTGGGAGATCCCCTAGTCAGTCCATTTGTGCTCTGATGTGAAGCATTGGTCACTCTGATGAACTGGGAGATCCCCTAGTCAGTCCATTGGTGCTCTTATGTGAAGCATTGGTCACTCTGATGAACTGGGAGATCCCCTAGTCAGTCCATTTGTGCTCTGATGTGAAGCATTGGTCACTCTGATGAACTGGGAGATCCCCTAGTCAGTCCATTGGTGCTCTGATGTGAAGCATTGGTCACTCTGATGAACTGGGAGATCCCCTAGTCAGTCCATTGGTGCTCTGATGTGAAGCATTGGTCACTCTGAAGAACTGGGAGATCCCCTAGTCAGTCCATTGGTGCTCTGATGTGAAGCATTGGTCACTCTGATGAACTGGGAGATCCCCTAGTCAGTCCATTGGTGCTCTGATGTGAAGCATTGGTCACTCTGATGAACTGGGAGATCCCCTAGTCAGTCCATTGGTGCTCTGATGTGAAGCATTGGTCAGAACAATACAGTCTATTGGGGAAAACGAGTATGGTATAACCAGTCACTCAAAGATTTTTACTTTTTTGAGGCACTTCTTGATCATTTTGAAGCGCAATTCTTTTAGGGCTTCAATATCACACCATATCACAGATACTGATAACACGTGGGACCGTGCATCTCAGTTTTAACATTGTTAAATGATGCCTTTAAAAATCTTTGATTTTGCATGTATTAGTGCCACTTTGTTTGTATATTTATTAAGGAGGGTGATGATGTCTTAAACATCTGTCAAAAGACCCTTCCGACAGAAAATTAATTTTTGCTGTGATCAACTCTCTTCCATCAGACCAAGGACGCGGCTAACGAGATGATCGCCAGCAACCCTGATGTACCCTTCCTGGTGGCCCGTCTAGAGGCTGGGTCCAACTCTAAAGCCTTGGATGCTGCTCTCAAGGAGTTCAAGAGCAAGTCACCCAAGACCTCTGCCATGCTCTTCAGTGTGGACCAGGAAGCCAACAAGATCGTCTGCCTGGCACAAGTACCTAAGGTAACTAAGGCCTAAAAAAAAAAATTGATGACTTGGCGTAACCCGCCCGACCCTATTTTTATCGCCGACCCTACGCTTTTTGATTTTTTTTGATCCGAATGCGATTGCGTAAATATCGATATCGCAGTGGGGAAAACCCGGATGTTTGTTGCTTTCGTTCTGGGCTTTGCCGCGCCGTGTTTGGGCCAGCTCGCGCGCCGAGTGCAGTGGGCAGGTACGCCATAGTACCGCTAGGCGATTGTATCCCCAACATGGCGTCCTATGGCGTTCAGTTCACGGGTAAATTTGGTGCTCACGTTTTATTCAGCGTTCTTCGGAAGGTGGACATTGAAGTGTGTGTCCATATATGTGTGTGTGTGTGCGTGGAGTTATTTGAACATATTGTGGTCTACCCCTCTCATCAGATCATCCCCAAGGTCTGAGGACCTATCTACGCCACTGTATGTATGTATGTGTATGAATGGCTAATTTCATGTATGCAAATATAAGCAACAACAACAACAAAAAAAAAAAAAATCGCCCTACCTACCCTAATTTTCAGTGACCCGTTACGCCAAGTCATCAATTTTTTTTTTTAGGCCTAACCATGGGCCTCTTCAACCCGCTTTAGACAGTTTCATCTTTCATGTATTTTAAGAGTGTTTTATCAAGGAGCGTTTCTTGGATTGTGAACTTTGATACCATGGAACAGTGTTATTAGATAAGAACAACAAAAATAATTTATTGCAAAAGAAGCTCAAGTTGAGGAATCCTTCAATTAGATTATTATTAATTCGGCACATGTTCACGCTCATACTCTTATACATTTTACAGGAACCCTCAATCGAAATGAACAACCAGTAATTATTCACAGTGATGGCCCCAAATCCTATGTCTAATTAACAGCTTAATCATTGATCTTACTTCTTCATATTAAATGGTGGCTTCATTATGTTTACTCCAACAGGATGCAGTCAGCAAGGGACTAAAGGCCAACGAATGGGTGCAGGAAGTAGCAGGCATGATGGGAGGAAAGGGCGGAGGTCGCGACGTGTCTGCACAGGCCACAGGAGACCAAATAGGAGTTGTGGACCTGGCCGTCGAGATGGCACAACAGTTTGCTACACTTAAACTAAGCAGTTAAGGCTAACCGTGATTTATATTTTTCTTTCTTCATGTAAATCTATTATAGTTATAATGTTATTTTAATGGCTAAGTTTAGTAATTGCAAGTGCTGGGAAATACAATGAGAAGCTACTCTTCTATTCGCTGAAGGCAATTTAAAAAAAAACAAGGATATTAAATATAGATTTTACCTTTGAATAAATGACTACATGATATGAGTGAATGTAAAAAAAAACTTTATTTAAACCCCAAATATAGATGATACTTGTGAAGTTGCAACATCTGTTTGAATTTCAGGTATCTGCAATGCACAACCTGAAATATGGGGATTGATGTTTGGCACTTGCAATTAGTTTACATTGGCTAAAGATTGCATGCATCTTAAGTACCGGTATATGAGACTGATATGTGGAATGCATGAGAAACCATAGAGTGCCCTCATGTATCCTAGTCAGAGATCATATAGAAGGAATGTCCTGTGAGAATCTCAATAGCCTGCCTTTCTAGGAGGTGACATCTATGTAGGGTGGTCCACAAAAAGGCTTTTGTAATACCTTTTTTGAAGTGATACATTATTGTTTTACAAAAATAAGTGCCCCACACATGTGCAGCGATTCGTGTAGCGCTGTGTAACTGCAAAGAAAAGGCGCTATGTCAAATACTGTTGGGGTTGGATTGGAAACGATATGGGACCAAAGTTGCCAACAATTTCACCCATAAAGCCATGTTAAAGGTAATACAATGTTTTGGTAATATTTCAACAGAATTGGATTATGAAATTTAAAATTTGCATTACCATTGTGAAACCTAGTGTTGGAATAAGCAACTTTGAAAAAATTAGGCTCTAAAACGCTAAGGATTTCGAGAAATTAAAATTTATTGATGTTCCTGATAAATTTCAAACAGCGCCTACGGCCGTACAACTGCAACCATGAAAGTCTCAGAATAAGCAGTTCTGATATATAATTTCCTACCGGGAATAGAAAATTGGTTGATTTTAGTCAAGAAACATTGTTTTGAAGCTAAAAAGTAACATCAATCTTGAAAGGGAGCTATACAACATAAAGAGTTTATTATTCACAGTTGCATCACTTGGACTTGATTTCAACCGCATCAACGATCATCAAATATTGTAGGATTCATTCAATAGGTTCATTCGAACCAAATTCATGACCCCATACCAAAACTTTGTATTACCTTTAAGATACGAAGCTGTAACCACAATAATTTTGTTGTAGTAGTTGTGACGGAAGTAAAACACGCTTGTTTCAGGTGCTCCATTCTCTTTCATAGTCTGTAGGTCCCCTAGTTGTGTATGTACAAACATGTATTCTCTGTTTTTGTTAGTTGTTCCATCTAAAACAAGCATTAAGTGTCAAGCCAGGATTTAAGAGAATTGGGTCGGTGTATGAGTTTATTTGATGGGGTAATGATATACGTTAAAAATATATGATATACCGGTATAGCTTGGGTTTGTTTTATTTTGTTTTCTTTTAACTAAATTATCACATTTTTCTTAATGTAATGCAAACTAATCACGGCTAAATTTTGCAAGAAATTGAATATATTGGTATTCAAAAATTGTTGAATACAGAAAGTAGTACTGATTAGGGATCTGAATAGTTGTGTGATCAAAATGCTGGGTTATTTTGATCTTTTCATGGAGAAGAAATTCCCTCTTGGTTTTATTCAGAAACAGTTGTACAACCGTCTTAAGACAAACATCACTCCAGTACATTGGCTATTTCAGGATCTTTCCAATCAATTGATAACTTTATGTGGAATGCCTCACAATTTTAATGTTACCTCATGATCTTCCTATTCATACTTGGTCAATTCTTTGACGTCTGGTGCGTTGAAAAGTCTGCATGTTTCATATGTGCATGAGCAGAGATGGATTTCCACCAGCTATAAAGCTATGAATTGTTGGATAGTTTGATATAATAAAGAATCTGAGCTTGACTACCATTGAAGATGTAGTTGTCTTTTCTTGCTGCACATGCTCAAAGTAATATGAACATGCAGGGTGTCGCAAAAGGTACCGAATGTTGAAATCATAAAGTAGGATTGATTACATTTTTATGTTTGATTACAATGATGAAAATGTTGTGACGAGGCAAAGTTTTTGTTGTGTTTGATGAACCATGAAGGACAATTTGTATCTATTCCTTGAACTTGGCCCACAGTTTGATTAGCGGTAATCCTTTTAGCTTCATTCATGTAGGTATGTTTCTTGTAAAAAGGATACATGAGTAGTATGAGTATGTATAAGTAATGATTTAGGTGAAATATTTACAGGATTAATAGTGAAAATAGTTGATTTGAGCTGTGATATGCAAGGCTATGCTTTCTACAGTAACAGATGGGTTTACCTTATAAAATAGGGTGAACGAATCTTAAGCTAGTTTTATTTTCTTAAATGTCATGTAACTTATTGTATGAATGTATCATCCAGAATTCCAGACCAACATGGGAACATGAATTAAAGGATGTGGCTTAACTTTAGATGTACATATTCCAATTCATTGTACAGGTATTAAGTCTATTTCAAAGGTATTGCTAAACATCTTTTAGGCAAATATATCATGTATTAAATAATTCACATTGAGGTTCAGGATTACATTCACGGTCTAAGAGACTTTACATGTTGACTAAATGGGTGGGTTTTTAAGATTCACTTTGGCTGTTCATGTATTCCTCTGTAGTGTTCCACAGAGCAGTTAAGGACATTTCATGTAATTGGTATAAAGAAACGTAACCCTTTTATTATTTATATAAGCAGTTAATTTTATTTTACTAAATCGGCAAAATATATTTACAGCAATATTCAATGAAAAACAACTTTGGTGATGTTCCAGCATGAAACTGGAACTAAAGAGGCTTTCAATAATGATTTGTATGTGAATTAGAGGAACACAATTTTTCAAATTAGATTTGATTATGTCAATGATGAGAAATGATGGAATGGTAATTGTAAATTGACATAGAACAGGTCTTTATGAAGGTGTATGGTAATGCCATTGATGTACCGTAAGTGATGATCAAATCATCATTCTTGCATTTTCAGCTGAAAAATTGAAATGTAAACATGCTCAAATGTAATAACAAAACCAAAAAAATATTAATTCCGAAGAAAGCATACTGTTTTGTTTTGCTTTTGAGTATTCTGTTGCAATACAACTTTTATTAGGCGTCATTCCATTAACATATATCATGTCTTTAGTGAATTCGACTCATCTGGTATTCAGAATAAACTAACAAATTTATAAGATAACTACAATGTTGTTCTGAGTGTTGTTGTTTTTTGTATGCAGTGGCATGTATGTTTTGTTTTCTGTATAACTTATGTTTCAAAATTTCCAATATCATTGAAAAGACTATTCCTTGGTCGATAGAGGTCGGATCTCCTGTGGAATATGCAAGATGCTAATGGTGAAAACACACCTAAAAGTTAAACTTGTAATAGGGGAATGTAATATTGCATGTATGTATTATCGTATATTTTATCTTGTTTTGCTTATCTTTGAACACTGATGTTTGTGAGAGAAATGTGTATGTCTTGAATGAAGATTTTTTTTTGTGTGGTCATTATGTGCAATAGACCAGTTCACGGTTAGCACATGGCTGCAATGACCCCGAATATCCGCAGATCTTCAAAACATGAAGAAGTCCCACTTTGTACATTTTGAAATACCCGGTAATCACTCCTACAGCGATAGAGGTGCTACATAAATAGCCTTTGTTTCCCCCTTTTCAAAGAATACTTCCACCTGTGTATCATGGAGTACACTGCTTGTGCATGAATGGATAATGATTACATAACTTTCATGAGCATGTATCCAGTATTTTGTCTCTGTGTATTTCACAATTTGTTCTGCAATGACCTTTATCTGCTCATGCTCGGACTGCAACCATGAACTGGCTTATTAATGTTTTCCTTTGCTTGGTCGGGGCAAGGGGCTAGGCAAATCTTTCAGTGCAACTTCCCCCTCCTCCCCATAGCCATTAGAGTTCACTAAGCTATAAATCTCAGTTTATAAAAGCAGTCTTTATTAAATGAACATTTCATGTCAATTAAAAATGGATAAACCAAACTATAAATAGGGAATTCGAATTTGTTGTTTATTCTATAGGAGTAGTATTTCTCTAGGTCGCATAGGGCAAATGGTAAAAGAACATAAAGAGCAAATCATTTCACTTTGAAAATCGTAGCCACTGTTCATTTCAAAGGCCTATTATCTGAAACTTTTTGTTATACGTGTGAAGGTCCGTTTGGTAAATGATAAATACTCCCCAATAACCAAGTTCCAAGTACTAAGCTATTTGGAATTTCTGGCTGACATGTTCCCTAGTAATCTGTCTTGCCTCATGTTTTTCACCACACCTTATAATGAACCTCGTCGTTCTTTCTCATTAATCACCAATGACACGTCACAAATATTGTTGAACCCATTTTTCTGGTTCGCTGTACCCAATAGTACATGGAACCCCTCTACTTGATGCGATTGTACTTTTTTTCCGTCTGATTGTTTTACGGACACGGGGTGACAATGAGCGAACCAATCTACCCCTTTATGGAACAGACAATTAAACTCCGCCTGAGCACAACGTTGGCAAAAGCCTGATCCGGGCTAGTCCATTCAACCAAATAGGGAGAGAGTTACATTTAAATGATACAGAAACATACATTGGATTCGGAGGGAATGTGTAATTGTTCACCTTGTGAAAATGAATCGACCCGATCCTCGAGGTATCTACTAGGGTTATTTCACTTTTCCGCGGGGGACTGATTGTCACTGAGAGGTTGCCCGTGAAGGCAGATATAAAAAGTGCAATAGTCCGTCTCATGCGATTAGCCATGGTTGTTGTGGTTGTCTCGGTCTCCGGCTCTATTCTTAGTTTGTGTTAGTCTGGGGGTATGCTTGGTTTGTTGAGGGGTTTAGATTAAGGATTTTTTACAGTCACACAAATGAAAATCGATGAACTATTCCCCGCTCGGTGATTAATATCTAAGGCGAAGTGAACTGTGAACTGTGTCACCGATCAAACCAGTACCGTATGAATGCTGATTGGTTATACCCGAGCTCAATTTCATATGAGAGCGATATAAAGAATAACAAAGACATACGAGGCCCGGTACGAGGCTCACTTTTTCATACTTTTATATTTCCAATATTCTCCTAAAGATGAAAAAAGTAGGTCTACCTGTAATACGACTGAGGTGTATAGCCGTAGGCCTATATTGTGTAGCATTTCAAGAATAATCTAAATACATTGCATCTATCACAACAGGAAACAAAAATTGTGAATACTCGAGAAATGTGCAGCTCTTTCTCTTTTTCATTCGTCGGGGGGGGGGGGGGGGGAGGGGGGGGTGATGAAACCACTGAGTTGTATTCGGCCTTTATTACCTTGAAATACAGAATGTATGGGACTTTCCGACGAGAGGGTTCCAGAATAGGATTGTACAAAATAACTGATGGAAAAAGAAGGATAATATTCTTTTATCTGGAATCACTTCCCTAAGTTCCCTTCACCCTATTTTACACTTTTGGGGACTTGTTACATTCCGAAACCATATTGCACGCATGCAGAACGTCCACAAAAGTTTCAGGTGATTCCATTCTCCTTGTCAAGGGGGTGTTGATGTATTTTCCTCCTGTAAACTGGACGGTTCCACTTTCGCATCAATTTGCTGTTATGGTTCCTGGTTATGGTTGCAATCACTTCCTATTATTGATTCAGTTTAATATTATTACACAAATTCTGCGATGAGTGATCTGTTTGAATTATAATTTAATTGTAATTACTAAACTCAACCTTGCCTATTTTCCCAGTATCCTGTCTATCAAATATTATTCAATTGCAATTGAAAGAACAAGCTAGACTTCCCCTCCATTTCCTTATTTGCAGCGATACTGATTACAAATTTCAGGTCACTTTTCAAATTATTCATAATATAGTGCAGTCGCAAAGCAGGGGCAGTTGCCCCTGGACCCCTTTGTTATCAAGTACACAATGTAGACATATACGTCCTATCAGCATAAAAAAAAATCGTTACAGCAAATGTTTTCCTCTTTCTCCTGTTTAACGATTACCCCCTCACCCTACAAACACAAACATACACACACGCACTCACACATAAACACGAAACTGCCTTTTTAGGGAAAAAGTGCCTAAATGCGATCGGGGGGGGGGGGGTCATCGCAATTAATACTGAAGGGTATACTAAATGTGAGGTTCTGACTCCTCGTTAATCTCCGCGGTTTCTATAGGCTTCCGCTAAACTACCGCAGAGTGCCCCTCCAAACGAACCCTCTTGTGCGGTCTCGTTTGCCCCCCACCAATGAACCCCCAATCGGCCTATGCGGTCTTCCCTGTCGAGGTGTATGCCCCCACTCTCGTGCAGTCACCGTGTCATAAGGTCGACCATAAGACAATTTGACTTGTCTACAGTTCATTGCCCTTAATTTGTTTGTCAAGAGACAATTAACTCGTGTTCGATAATCCTTTGTTTTGACTGAGATAGAAAGAGGATACACGGTTTGAAATAATTTCGCAATCTATCATTTTGGACGTCTCAATTTCGCTTATGTGATCGGTTCCCCTTTGATAAACAGCTAGGATGGCTTTTTAAATATTAATGAAAAAAAATATCGAAAAAAAAAACACATTGTAGATGTTCATGCTATTAAAGACAAATTTATGCCACTTGATAGGCCTATTTAAAGCACATAATGCATGGAAATTGCATTTCATACAGAAAATGCACATCGATTTACTCTTCTTTCTGAACACGCTTAAAGTTGGAAATAACTTCCCTATTATTTCACAATGGAACAACCGGCTAACACCAGAACTTAATTATTAGATAGTAATCCTCAAGGGGGAAAAAAAGGACAACAACAAATTATCCGCATTGTCGGGTATGATTCGGACTCCCCAATCCACCCTCACTCTCACATGGTGCAACCGTAATACTGTAGAAGAGTATTATTGTTTTATAGTAGTTTTAATTAAGCTCATCTTTAAGGCTGACCAAATTGAGTATATTCTTGCACCCCAATACGTATGTGCTTGCAGACTACATTATAGAAACACCCATAGCTAAACGGCATCTGAGTATTTATCACTCTCTGTTTACAGTACTGTTGTTACGGGAAAGACGATATAGGTGGGGGGGGGGGGGGGGTCAGAATAATATGATGAAGCGATCACCAACGCTGAAAAATAATAACAGAAACCCAACGGTTAAAATAATGGTTATTCAATTTGTCTACGTTTATATCGTATAAATACGACATGCTTCACGACTATTAGTATTTAGCAAGTTCCCAATGATCATGAGTAACATCACGTGAGTCCATGCACCTCGGCATAATTATTGTTGACACCCCTTCTTTAAAGTGCTTGTGGTCCTTGTTCAATCATTCATTCCTCCATTCATCTCAGGGAGTGGCCTTCATTGATTAGGACTCAGTCATGTTTCACCTCGTCACGGTGTAGATCCCAAAACGATAATCGGATATGAGATTATTACACGGATGAAAAGAACATTGATATTGTTGAAAAGTACAATAAGGGGTCAAAATACGGGCTTGGCATCAGACAGAAGTGCAAGGGCCATATTATTCATTCAGTTACTCATTATCTCCTTGTTGTGGTTCGGTATTCCTAATTATTATTCGACATTGAATTATTATCCTCAAGGTTATTCAGGGAAGAGGGGGGGGGGGGGGGACTATCTGACATGGAACCATTAATGAAAAGGAAAGTCCTTTATTTTAATCAATCCTGCAAAATCTTTCTGTTGAGTATTTTCGAGTAGACCCAGATGGTCTTTCCCGACCTTGCCAATGACTTTTATCTTCCAGTGTAAAACATTGCACACTGTCTCGTCAAAATCAAAAGGGGCACTCTGAGGGGCGGCGGAGCGTCTTCCTTAAAGGAGGGGGGGGGGCACCATGAAAATGGAACTGTCTGGAAAAAGGGGCACCTACAAAGGGAAACCGCAAAGCGAAAATATACTTTTTGTGGGCATTGGTATTAACCCCTCCATTGTGATTACGTTATCAAGGATAATTTCAATATTTATTGTGAATCACTCTGAAACTTATCAAGTGCAGCTAGCCTACATTCCGGCTACAGGCATACTTATTTCCAATTTTGCGAGGTAGTGAAGCAAGCGAGCCAATAAATGACATATTTGATATACATTATATGAAATATATTCGGGCACTTTGCTGACAAATAATTTGTTGGCCCTCGAATATTTGCACCCCCCCCCCCCCTTGAGCGCCAGGGGGGGGGGGGGGCATCTCCCCAAAAAGGTAAAATTAACGTGTTTTTACACGTTTTTTTCCCAGGGGGGGGGGGGGGGGGCCTGGCCTCCCTCCCGCCCCATGATGCATAGGCCAGGCGCGGATCTAGGATTTCTTAGGGGTGGGGGCCCAATTTTTTTTCTTTTTGCACCCGAAAATTTGAAAATCGCGCCGGCCGAAAATGCACTCAGTGTGGGGGGGGGGGGGGCCTCGGAAATATGACAAATTGAGGGAGGGGGGGGGTGAGGGGAGGGGTTACTCGGTAGCCCAAGTGGGTCAAGGTTGAATTGAGAGAAAGTTAGAAAGAAAAAAGAAACAACTTTCGAGTTCGTGCGATTACCGGTAAAACTTAGGTCTAGGTTCGAAATCTGCCGCAGGGAGTTGGAGGGGTGGGGAGGGGTTGGGGGTGGAGGGGGGGGGGGGGGGGGCTTGGAGGCAAAAATGTTGGTGCTGCTCCCTCCGAATTCAAAAAGAAGGGCAACTAAAAACTACTACTACTACTACTAATAATAATAATACTAAGCCTACTATATTACTTCTTTAACTCACTGGCATGCTGATGGGGGGATAGATTCCCCCTTTCCCCCAATACATTATAACGTGGTTTATTTCTAATTACCCAATTAGTACTATATAGCCTCATGGGTAATTAACATTGGGGGCGGGGGGCTCATGTATTCTCTCCACTTTTTGCACCCGAAAATTTGAAAATCGCGCCGGCCGAAAATGCACTCAGTGGGGGGGGGGGGGGGGGGCCTCGGAAATGTGAAAAATTGAGGGAGGGGGGTGGGGTGAAGGGAGGGGTTACTCGGTAGCCCAAGTAGGTCAAGGTTGAATTGAGAGAAAGTTAGAAAGAAAAAAAGAAACAACTTTCGAGTTCGTGCGATTACCGGTAAAACTAGGTTCTAGGTTCGAAATTTGCCGCAGGGAGTTGGAGGGGTGGGGAGGGGTTGGGGGTGGAGGGGGGGGGGGCTTGGAGGCAAAAATGTTGGTGCTGCTCCCTCCGAATTAAAAAAGGAGGACAACTAAAAACTACTACTACTACTACTAATAATAATAATACTAAGCCTACTATATTACTTCTTTAACTCACTGGCATACTGATGGGGGGGGGGGGGATAGATTCCCCCTTTCCCCCAATACAATTATAACGTGGTTTATTTCTAATTACCCAATTAGTACTATATAGCCTCATGGGTAATTAACATTGGGGGCGGGGGGCTCATGTATTCTCTCCACTATAATAAAAAACACACACACTTTCCCATCACCTCACAATATTTCCACGATATGCGCGTATCGCTTTATAAAATCCTCCATTGATAGATAGGGCATGCGGAATGTTTAAGAAATTCAATTCTTGTTTACTTTTCTTTTCTTTGAATGAAATATAATTTGCATGTGATTCAATTTAGGTTTTATTATTTTTATTTTCTTTTTTGATAAAAAATACAAACCATTTTTACTCCTTCACTGCTGATTTGTTTTCGAGGGGGGGGGGGTGGCTTTTAGGAGGGCGAAAATGCGTTCCCCCCACCCCACTTTTTCTTTTGGGGGCGAGCACCCCCCTGCCCCCTCCCCTATTTCCGGCGCCTATGACTATACTACTACTACTTCTGCTTCTACTACTATTACTACTACTACTACTACTACTACCAGGGGCACTTTCTGAAAAAAAAGGCATGCACCTTCAAAGGGAAATCTCGAAGCGAAAATATACTTTTTTTTTTAGATATTGGTATATATCCCTACATTGTGATTACATTATCAGGGATGATTTCAATATTTGTTTCACTTTATACACCATACAAGTTAAGCATCATGCCTTACACTTACATTTTGGTGTAATGGTCTGAAAATTTATTTGCGAGCGAGGAAAAATTATAAGATTTGAGAGGTCTCAGTGCGAAAAATTACATCTTCTAAAGAGGAAACCCCCCCCCCCCCACTCCGGGTTCGGAATGACCCCATGCGTGTTACCAAAATGTCTGGTAAAGGGGTACTTTTCGTGCGACAAAGTCCGGCCCGAGAATTGTAAAAAAAAGGGGTGTATTAACTTTTCACCCGGAGATTTCTTTAAAAAGGGGGTGTTTTTTTTTGTTGGTCTCATCTCTTTGGACTCCTGAGAAATTATTCCCAATTTAGGGGGGTACATTGAGCATTTGTCATGATTTAGGGGGGTCTCCAAGGCAGGAAAAGCCCGCAAAAATCCCGCGAAAGGGGGGTTCGGAAATGTTGGCAGTCCTCAGATAGGGGGTGCTTTCAAAAAGAGGGAACGAGCATATGCGTACCCTAAATAACACTGAGTGGGGGGGGGGGGGGCCGGGGAAAAAACCTAATCCTGATGGGGGTTATGAGCACATTCTCATGACGGAAGACTGAAAAAAACTTTTGATAAAAGTTACATAAGTATATCATCTATAAATGCGTGCGAGCGTAGTGAGCGTTCTTTGGGGGGAAATTGCTCTTAGTCTCTTGAAATTAGGGGCGCGTTCAAAGATGAGAGGAAAAGGGGACACTTATCACAAAAGAAAAGGAGCATGTGTCAAAGTACAAAGAGTAATTTTCGGAGGTGAAAATGGTGCACTTCTTACACCCTCAAAAAGGGCACTCACCAGGGATGGAAAAAGTCAGTCATGAGCCTGAATAGGAAAAAAAATTAATGGGCAATCAGATTTTGATAGGGGCATTTATTAGAGGTGTAAAGTGGCATTTATGAAAAGGGGATATAGGTCCCTTATTAGAAAGGAAAATGGGCACGTTTCATTGAGGTGAAAAGAGGCACTTATCGCACCCTGAAAGGGGGGCAAAGATATACAAAAAAGGGCACTTATGTGAATGAAAAAGGGGCACAGATAATACAAGAAATGGTGCATTAGTTGAAAGAAAATGAGCACCGATCAGATTTTAAAGGGGAATTTATCGGAGGTGAACTTGGGGCACTTATCTGAAGTGGAAAGGAGTAACTTCTTGAACCTGAAAAGGTCATTTACCAGAGAAGGGGCACTTATGAGAAGGGGGAAGGGGGCTTTTTTTTAATGGGGCACTTATCATTAGGAAAATGGGCACGTATTAGAAAGGAAAAGGGGCACATGAGAAAATATAAGGTGCACTTATCCGAGTTAAAGTAAAAGAGGCACCTCTAAGATTTGAATTGGGCAATTATCAGAGCTGAATGGGGCACTTATCAAAAGTGAAAAGAGGCACTTCTCGTACCTGAAAAGGGCACTTACTATCAAAAAGGGCACTTATGAGAATGAAAAATTGACACTTATTGCAAAAGAAAATGAGAACTTGAGTCGAAGGAAATTATAAACTTGAAGACTGGCCCCATTTCACAAAACTTGTCATCAGTGACAAATTACAGTTTTTTGTTATAAGCTACTGAAATCCTTGCTTCTGATTGGTTATCAGCAGGTTTGTCACTGATTTGTCATTGAAAAAAGTATTTGTGAAACGGGTCCCAGGCACTGTGGTCCCAGGGGTCAAGACGCGCACGCTGCCGCTATATTCACAGCGCATTCATATGGAACGCCATCGCCGCCATATATCGCACGCGAGCTTGCGGTACTGAGTGGTAGCTTGCGGTAGTTAGTTGTAGTGCTTGCGGTAGTTGATCGGCAATTACTGTGCAGGATTATCGTTTACGTACACAAAACGGGAAATACAGTGCCGCATGTTAAACATGTGTACGTATATTTAACTCTGGCGAATCAGAGCACTTGTTATAGCCGGGCCGCCGGGTTGCCTTTTCGGCAGTCTCGCGAATTTTGTTATGCAAAGGTACACGATCTAGGCGAGTATGTGTTAGTGTTACAGTATAGTTCGTGCTATTTAGTCCTTATAAGACTGGTCTGTATCTTTTAATCATACTTTATCACTTCTCAAATGGGAAAATTCTGGCATTTTACTCTCTGAAAAGTTTACAGTTTGAACACCAAAAAAGGGAAACAGATGTGGCCGGCGCGGGACGGAGCTAGAATTGTATGGGGCATCTAGATAGCCCGACTTGCCTGTCAATTCATTATATATATTTTTTTAATACGTCTTGTCGCAAGCAAGGAGGGGGTAGGGGGGGGGGGGGGCTCAGGCTGTTTTGCAATTTAGGGCGTGGGCTGAAAGGGAACTAAAAGGAATTGATTGGGAGTAGGTCTATTTTTAATATTTTTTTGTTTTATTTAGGCCTTTTTGTTAAATTATTTTATTCCTAGGCAAGATATAAAACAGACATTGAGAAATGATTGATTGAAGATATTACGTAGAATCAAAGTACAATATGAAGGAAAATAAAGAGTAAACCAGCCAACGCATGAGGATGGCCAAAGAATTCTTGAATTCTGTCAAGATGTTATCTGTGTCGGCTGGTGCACGCAAATTGAACAAATCTAGTACATATAAGGGAATAACAATAATAACGATTATTTTACATCCAGAAGCCTTATACTTTTTAACGGAAAAAGAAGAAAAGAAAAGAGAATTTTCATTTATATAACAGTTCTTATCTAGTATATAAAGCTACATAAGGAGATCGAATTTCAGTGTGTGAGTATAATCTTGTGTGTGAGAAAGTGAGCTAATAATGGGGTTTAAATGGATACTTGGGTTTTAGTATAAAAGGCGCTACAGATTTTATTTTTTTGTGAGATAATAAAACATACTTGATACTTAGGAATTCAAATATTTTAATACTTTATTTTATAATATTGCTTGACAAGAACAGATTATCGTTTTACCAACTAATAGCAAATGAGCCCTTGACATTTGAATCCTTTATTGAGATGCTTGGAAACTTTAAAACTGTTATTATTTCTCATTATATCGCATTACATCCTATGGGAAATTGTTTATAAAATGTCTTTTCTTAATCTTTAATTCAACTGATATTCCATTTCATATAATTAATTGTAAAATAGGAGATTTATACTTAAAATGTTTTTGCCCTAAATTATGTTGAGCCGCAGATCTCTGCAGATGAGCACATGGAATGCACACGAACCAAGCGTAAGCCAGGCGCGGATCCAGGGGAAAGGTGGTGCCCAGGGGGCCTTACCCCCCCCCCCCCCCAAAAAAAAAAAAAAAAAAAAAAAAAAAAAAAAGGAGAGAGGGGAAGAAGAAAAAGAAGGGAAAGGGAAAAGAAGAGAGAAAGGAAGAAAGAAGAGGAAGAAGAAAAGAAAAAGGGGAAAAGGAGGAGATCGGGGGGGGGGGCGGCCGAAAGGACCTTGCCCATGTTGTTGCCTCCCCCGGGCCCCCGCCCCCCACCCCCCCCCCCCCCGCAGGAAAAACAGAGAGCAGGAAGGAAAGAGAAAGAAAAAAAAGGAAAAGAGGAGATAAAGGGAAGGAAAAAAGAGGAAGAAGAAGAAAAAAAAGAAGGGGGGATATCGCCGACCAGTCGTGGATCGGGGGGGGGGGGGCAAAATGCCCTTGCCTCTCGCCCCCCTCCCCCCCCCACCTCAGCAAAAGAAAGAAAGAGAGTGAGAGAGAGAGAGAGAGAGAGAGAGAAAGAATGGATAGGAAGGGAAGGGGAAGGAGGAAAGAGAGTGAAAGAAAATAAAAAGGAAGAAGACAAGAAAAGGGGGAAAAGAAGGGAAAATAAGTTGCGATTTGTATCGCTTCTTCTTTCGTCATTGAGACCAAGCGCCAAATACGCAACCTGATCAACCCTGGCGTACTGCGGGGGGGGGGGGGGGGGGGCATTTGACCCCAACAAAATTTCAAACGTGGTTTATTTCTTAATCAATACCAGTGATTTACAAATTTTGCTTAAATGACATAATTTTTCGGGATTTTTCCTCGCTTTTTAGTTCACTAAATTTTTGTATGCATTTGTTTGAAAATGACAAATTCAAAAATTTACAGTCAGGCAAGAAATAAGCTTATTTAGAGGCCAATATGCCAGGGTCCGCAGAACGGTGGGGCTCAGGGGGCTTGACCTCCCTCCCCCCACTTTGTTTAAAAAGTATATTAAAGAGAAATAGAAAGAAAGATAGAAAGAAAGAAAAAAGAGTGACCTGCAAGTGTCACAAATAAAGTATCAAAATATGGTCAGCTGACCGCAATTAAATGCCTAAAAACCCCTGGTCCCCACCCAGGGCTCTAAGGCGGGCCTCTGGATGCTCATCAGACGGTAATTTAATCCCTTAAACTCCTGAGCTTCTGGGGGCTGCGTCCTCTGGACCTCACGCCAAATAGTGACCTGTCAGTGTCATGAATAAGGTATCGAAATATGCTCATCTGACCGTAATTAAATGCCCATATACCCCTAAGCTTACGGGGGTTCCACGCTAATTTACGCTATGCTGTATCTGAACGTAAATACTTTATCCTCCCCCCACCCACTTAAAAAAAAAAACGTTCAGCGGGGCCTGCAGGTAAAAAATGGTGGTGGTGATGCAGATTTTTATCTTCTGCCCCCCCCCCCCCAAAAAAAAAAAAAGTTTTTGCTGATTACACCACTGCTGGAAACCATTACGTACCGATATTTGGCTCGCATGGTTTTAAATTTGCCCCCACCCCCTAAGAAATCCTGGATCCGTGCCTGCATTTGTTTTATGAATATAATGACTGTGATCTGTTCATAACACAAGATACCCTTTTGTAATTTGATGGTTTATTTTTGGTTCTGAAGTT
>JAVYIG010014597.1:0-40652 GCA_035222895.1 Strongylocentrotus droebachiensis | reverse complement strand
AGCCAAGCTTGTCCTGATGGGGGAAAACAGGAAGAATAGATAAACGAATAACGCTATAAATGTAAAATGATGTTTACAGTACGATATGTTGTTTGTCAATGATTAATTAATTATCAATTAAAGGGATAGTTGAGTTCTGTTGCAGAGGGTGTTACACAAAATAATTTTTTTGTGAGATAATGAAAAACTGAGTGTCAAATTTGAAAGAACATACAATTTAAATGACAAAATCATCTTTGTTTGATCAAAATCGGTTCAGAGACGGCTGAAATATCCATAAATATAACGATTCGTAATACTTGTGTACCACCACAAATATTAGATAATTTGAAAAAACCCTGAAATAGCGCCTTTTACGTCGTATTTCAGCCAATGCCGATGTTGGCTTTTTTGTTGGCATTTTCGTGTTAGTTATATTACACACAACCAGCCAGCCCATGTATTGTTATTATTAATTAATTAATTAATTAACGGTCACCTATATTTTTTTAAATTGGAGTTGAATTGGTATAATTGAATTGGCTAAATTTCACACATTTTGAGGTCTAAAATTACCTTCATAGCAATTTCAGGTTCTAAAAGGGCACTAGAAATGTCATAGATTAAGCATAAGACCAATAACCATGCACTTTGAAGGCATTTGCGGTCTGAAAACAGAACTCAACTATCCCTTTAAGTTTAATAATTTCCATAAAAATCACATTACAAGAACACAAACATTTGCAAATAGTAATGTAAATAACATGCAAAATCTTTCACTAGAATATACAGAAGTACATTAAAATATAAAACGATAATGGAAAAAGGGAAGTTATAAAAACCCAAATAAATGATTTTGTTGAGATATCTCCCCAAAAAGTAATTAAACAAAATGTGATGAACATAATAAAGATTTGAAATTAAATAAACTTATTTTGCCCCGAAGAAAACCTGTATAAAAATGAGAAACAAAAAAAAACCATACAAGCCCTACAAATACACACACATATATCAAGTGGAAAATAATCTACACAAAATCACATGTGATTAGATTAAATGCTGCTTTACACTTCTGTTAAATCCATTGTAACTCATCATAGATGTTATGTTATTTGGCAAATTCCATATAACCAAGGATAACAGTTGGTTTGACCCAATTAACCTGTAAAGGTCAAATGTTCATTTTCTATTTGACTCCGAAAGGAGGAAGTATTTGTAGAGTGCCTTGTGAGGTATATGAATACATGTATTTATGAAAGAAATTGATTTATTCCCCTACATAGATGATAAAATATTATCACAGGAAATCGCTCAAGGGTTTGGGGTTTCAATTGCCCATTAATAAAATTCTCAATCAGCTCAAGTTTAAGATGTTAAAATAAGAAAGGAAAAATAGAATTAGATGATGATACAAGATTGGGTAAAAAGAATTACAGATACATGTAAAAGGAAGAAGTATGGCAGAAAATCAAAGCAGTTGTTTTAAAGCCCCACTGTCCAACTTGTAGCTACTTGCTCCCTCTATATAGAAAACTTCCCCAATCGGTGCCTGTTGGTCCCCCATGATCCTCTATTTCTTATGTTTAAAGTTGAGAGCTGAGTTAATGCGATAGCCACCTGTCAGTGACCTCGCTGTGTGGTCTAATCCCTTCTGGCCCAGTAGTATTGACACGGTCTTTAAGTCATGTAAATGAGGAAATACAAGAAAAGCAGCAGAGGGGATGTGCACAATTCAAAAGGGGAAAAGAAGATAACTGAACGTGAAAAAAAAAAAATGAAGATATGACAAGGAACAAAACACTCATATCTACAGAACTAGGATGGAATAGGAAGAAAATCGAATAAGAAAATAAAGGAATAAATGTTCCTACCTGGATGTATAGTTGGCTTTCTCTCAGCGTGTACAGCTTAGAGGTGGTCCCGGCGACATAGAAACCAAACCACTGGAAATGATAATCATAAAGATATATTAACCATATAAATGTATTTTAGTGTACACTGTATACACATCACCATTACACAGCACCCATGATTGCCAGCAACACACGACAGTATCACTCAAAGAAGTTGCTGGCTATCCAAACCCGCAACCAGCTCTACCAGAACTAATTTTTCCCTCGGACAGTAACTGCGTGGAATGCACTTTCAAAGATCACCCTTGACGCTACTTCACTGGAGGGCTTCAAGGGAGCGCTTCCACCCAGCATCTAGACCAAGAACTAGATAGTTTATTCCTCAGCACTATACATCCTGACTTATGGATCCTGCTGAGTATTGTCGTAGAAGTAGAAGTAGAAGTATACAAAAGAAGAAGGAGAAGAAGAGAGGGAGAAGGAGGAGAAGAAGAAGAAGAAGAAGAAGAGGAAGAGAAAGGAGGAGAAGAAAAAGAAGAAAATGAAGAAGAAAAAGAAGAAGAAAAGAAGAAGGAGTAGAAAAAAAGGAGTAGAAAAAAAGAAGAAGAAGAAGAAAAAGAAGAAGAAGAAGAAAAAGAAGAAGAAGAAGAAAAGGAAGAGGAAGGAGGAGAAGAAAAAGAAGAAAAAGAAGAAGAAGAAGAAGAAGAAGAAGAACAAGAAGAAGAAGAAGAAGAAGAAAAAGAACAAGAAGAACAAGAACAAGAAGAAGAAGAAGAAGAAGAAGAAGGAGAAGAAGGAGAAGAAGGAGAGGGAGAAGAAGAAGAAGAAAAGAAGAAGAAGAAGAAGAAGAAGAAGAAGAAGAAGAAGAAGAAGAAGAAGAAGAAGAAGAAGAAGAAGAAGAAGAAGAAGAAGGAGAAGAAGGAGAAGAAGGAGAGGGAGAAGAAGAAGAAGAAAAAGAAGAAGAAGAAGAAGAAGAAGAAGAAGAAGAAAAAGAAAAAGAAAAAGAAAAAGAAGACACAGAGAAGAAGAAGAAAAAGATCAAGTACTTGTATGTTGAAGTTTGTACACATTTCAATCTCTAATGTATAT
The DNA here is from genome assembly GCA_035222895.1 of Strongylocentrotus droebachiensis. Classification (NCBI taxonomy): domain Eukaryota; kingdom Metazoa; phylum Echinodermata; class Echinoidea; order Camarodonta; family Strongylocentrotidae; genus Strongylocentrotus; species Strongylocentrotus droebachiensis. Next base: position 37,731 of record JAVYIG010014597.1, on the reverse strand, counting down.
CATCAGCGGAAATAACATTTGTGTCATAAAATCATAAAATAGAACAGCAAAATCTCCTAATCTGCTTACCTCTGATTCTTTAGGTTCCACCATGGTGTCTTCACCAAACATGACCATCACAAACTTATTCAGCGTCACCAGGTTCTTCTTGTAAGTCTGATTCACATACTGCATACAAACACAAACATATTATAGAGGTTAGAGGTGAATATTAAAAATACACTTGTTAATAAAAATAAATAATAAGAGGCATTTATATAGCGCTATTCCGAGGGGCACAAGAAAATAGAAAGAATAAGCGAGTGTCATAGTACCAAGTACAGGTATTGTTAAAAAAGATGAGATTTCAGCTATGATTTAAAGGTCTCTAAGGAACTTATGATTCTCAAATTCAATGGGAAATTATTCCAAAGATAAGGTGCTGCAGCTGAAAAGGTCGAGGTCACCAGTTTGTTGAGTTCGTGTTAGGGTTTAAATTGGCGTATGGTTGGTGTCGGTGAAGATAATTTGAAAGCAAAAACACTCTTAACGGACCAATATCGCAGACATCACGCGATCTACGCCACCGACGAAGACCAAAACTAAATGGGTAAGAGTTAGTTCACCGATTTTATGGTATGACAAATGTCGACATCTCCATTCCTCAAAAAGTACCTGTTACGAACCACATGCATATTCATGTACATATGTATATCATTTTGCGCATGAGAAAAAGACTGACATATTGCTCCGGTTGTCTCATTTTCGCTCGCTGGAACATTGCCAGCACAAACCACTAGCTGACCTCTACCTCCAGGACGGATCATCGCCCATTCCCATTCACTATACGTTACATGTTAGGCTAACATGTTAGGCTGCTGACGCTGACGATAGGGGGCGTTGTGAAATGAGACTAAACAGAGATATATGTTTGATGAAGATCTGACTTTTGATTAAAAACCCAACGACCATCTGTACAGGTATTTTATTATTCTTAATTAGTTTTAATTATGTTGCTGGTTTTGCTACTGTTGTGTTGCTATGAATTAATGATGTGATTAAAAAAGAAATCTATTGTCACCTAGTTGTGATATACCACAATTTAATAACCATACTGGGGGGTGCTTCACAAAGATTAAGAGCGACTTCAAGTTGGACTTAATGGCAGGCCGTTCATGCCACTGTTTGCTCTCACCATTTACTGACATTGGTTTCTAAATAGGGACGTACAAATCATGGTCACAAATCTACAGAATTTACATTTTGTTAATTGAAGGAAAAAGAATTATCTAAAGATCATAATGGTGAGAGGAAACAGTGGCATGAGCGACCTGCCATAGTTAAGTCCAACTTAAAGTTGTTTTAATCTTTGTGAAACATTCCCCCTGGCCTAATACAGTACAGGGGGATGAACCACTTTAATGGGTCCCTTTTTTTAAGACAAAAAAATTAATCCCTAAACATCAGGTATGACTTTGTGCTGCTGGAAAATCACTAAAAATGACCCCAAAGTTAGTATTACCTTAAGAATAACACTTTAGCTTGCTGAAGTGCAAATTCCAGATGCAAAACAGAATTGAAACCCTTTTACCTCCCAAGTGTTGCCAAAATAACCCTTAAAATGGGTATGGGTTTGGAGGCTTCAACTGCACACCCCCATTGACAGATGTTGATTAAAGTAGTTTAGTTTTGTTTCTGTTACATATATATCTATATGTGTTCCCCTCTCATATTTGTTCATTGTTTATATATCTACATATAGATATGTCAGTTTTAATAATATGTTCCCCTCTTATTCTTGTTCATTGTTTATATCTACATGTAAATATATTATATGGACCTCTGCTCTTGCAGCTCAGTCTTGAATTAAGTCTTGAATTGAATTGAATTGAAATCAACATTTATAAAAATGCCTTCTTGCAGGGCCTAAGTGCTGGAGATCCAAACAACGACCTTCAAGTGTTTAGACCACTCGACTATGAAAGTGGATTGGGTGACTGATTTTACATGTATCTCTAAAAAACCCTCTTAAAGGGTTCCGGTAACTTTTTCTCAGATTCTGAAACAAAATCCTGGATTTAGCTCATGCTGCAATGATAATTATAAACCTTGAGGTCAGTCAGGAACCCCATGACCTGCAAGCCGATCGCCTGTCTGATTATCAAGATATTTTTTATTGGAATTACAAATTTTGAAAACAGTTTGCCAAAAGGTGTTCATAACACAACAGTCTATTAGGGAAAATGAGTACAAAGGTATGGTAAAACCGGTCAATCAAAGATTGTTACTTTTTTGAGGCACTTCTTGATCATTTCGAAGCGCGATTTTGTTTAAGGCCCTTTTACACTTTCACGGATCGCATCACGGATCATCCCGGATCGTCGCTCCTGGATCATCCGTGTTATCTCCGGCATTACCGTGTATACACCGGGGAGGCATCCGGCGTGATCCTTGGCGTACCGGCATATCCGGGGAAAAAATTAAGCTTGCTTAATTTTTCATCCCGGAGTTCACGGATGAAAACAATTAGTCCTCTTCCCTGTAGGCACCGTGTACCTCCGTGTAGCCGCCGAATACATCCGGGACAGTCCGTGTAGACACCGGGAGGTCCGTATTAACACCGGTTTCATCCGGGTTTGAAATTCCATATATTTTGACATACTTGACTCTGAAGACATGTTGTCGCCCGAGAAGGTAAATGATCAAATGAGCGCCTAATAGCTCAAGTCACCCGTCAACATTCCGGAGATATCCCAATAGACAACGTACACCTCCGTGTAAGGACCGTGAAAGTACCCAGTAGCCTCCGTGCTCTTCCTTGAAATCCGTGTTAGCTCCGTATGCGTTTCCGGCGTGGTCCGCGTTGCTACCTTGTCTGTCCGTGGAGACATCGTACTTGACCGTGTATACACCCAGTTCGGAACGTATCCACACCGGCATCGAGAAGAAATCGTGGTGTCGCACGCCGGAACACCCCGGATTAAGATCCGGGATGATCCGTGATGCGATCCGTGAAAGTGTAAAAGGGCCTTTAGGGCTTCAATATTACACCATATTACAGACACTGATAACACGTAGGGCCATGCATCTCAGATTTTTAGTCAACATTGTAGGAGTATAGCTTACATTTTCTTGGTTGATGATGGCGATAAACTTGCTGTATTGCTTGTACTCGGCTTCTTTGATAGGATCATGCCAGTACTGGGCCTGAACGAGACTACGATAAGAACGAACAGAGAAGAATAAATGCCATTAATTGCATCATCTATGGGCACTTTTGTCATGTACATGTAACACATTGCTATTTACAATTCATCATCATTGGAGAAAAAAGGCACTAGAGCAGTTAGTGATTTAGCTCTGTAAAGCTTTTAAGAAGAATGATGAAAATCCCCTGGACTGATAAAGTTAGTAATGAGGAAGTTCTTACACGAGCTGGAGTGTAGAGGAAAATGATACGTGAGATGTTGATTAGGCAGTTGAATTTCATGGGTCACATTACACGTAAAGAAGGCCTAGAGAATCTTGCTTTGACAGGGAAAATTGTGGGAAGAAGGAGTAGGGGAAGAAGGAGGATACTTTGGATGGACAGTCTGCAGAAATTGTTGGAAGAGAGAGGAGTGAAAGAACTGGGAGTGGTACTAATACAAAAGGCTAGGAGCCGAGGGTTGTGGAACAGCATGATCGCCAAAGTCAAATGATATGGCACTTAGAGAGAGAGAGAAAGCTCCAAAATGGGCCTGGAAAATTAAAAAGAGCGCTTGAAGCAATATATTAAAAACACAACAATGAAGCACTACTCCCATATCTGTTCACAAATAGTAGTTCTACATTGACATACATGTATGAAACTGAAAGTCATTATGTACAGTTTAAAGACGCATAGAAGTGGGCTCTCATGGGGAATTCGACATTGATCGGATGTTTACCCAATTACAGGCATTGTCAATCACCAGGGTTAATTAGCCTTCAGTTTTATGATAAACAGGCTATACATGTATTGCTCTGTCTTTTTCCCTTATCTGACATGGATTATCATTATCTGACATTTGCATCAACCAAAAACAAGACTCTGCAAGAGACGAGGGGTTGTTTCTTGATTGGCCCACCGGTTTCCTGTGTGCAGACTTGTACACCCATTAATGGTATTTCCACCGAACCAAGTCTTGTGACAGCAAATTATGATCTTTTGCACATGAAAACTGACAACTAACTGGCTTTAAGAGAAGTGCTGTTGATACAGCAAAGATACATGAGATGATGGTTTTTCTAACGTTTAAAAACAAAATTGTTAAATTTGGTACAATTGCTTCTACAGAAATCCTGCTTGGCATGTCAATCCAAGCGAAGACTTCTGCATGCAGAATGCATTACTAGAAATGAAAATACATGTATCATAATAGACACATGTCACACTACCATGAAGCAATTTTTACAACATCTATCTTAGATTTCCAAACTTCTTTCTAACTGCCAAAATTGCTTTTGTTATACTGTCAAACCGGCTCTAGCGACTACCTGTATAGAAAGACCCACCTGTCTATATACACATATTTCTTTCCCTTTAGAATGGTTTCTCATCGAAACATGTACTAAAGGAACCTGTATATATAAAGACCACCTTTCTTGTCTCCCTTTAGTTATCCGATTTTACTCAAATTTGTTTTGCTCTGTTTTTCTGGATCTATTAAAGCTTATCTGCCGTTGTTTACAGGAGGGATTAGACTGCCCTGCAAGGTCACTGGACAGATGGTTATCTCATCAACTCAGCTCTCAGTTAACATAAGAAAAAGAGGATCATGGGGGACCAATGGTCACCGATTAGGCATCGTTTGTTATATAGAGGGCGCAAGTAGCTACAAGTCGTGCAGTGGGCCTTTAAAAGCAAATTATTTTTTGGAGTTGACTAAGCGATGTCGTAGCTTTGCAAAACTTGAGTAAATCGGTTCAAAAGGGGCTGAATGGTGTAAAATCCTTTTGCTAAGAGTGTAATTAACAACATCTGAAAGTCTCAGAGAAATTGGTTTAACAGGTTTCACTGTATATAAAAATAAGAAAATACTTACTGGTCTTGTACAAAGCTGCAGGCAGCCACAAAAAGGGGGAAATAAAGAAGAAAGAAAGAAAAATCACTTTTCAATCACATGTAAAGATGTGTATGGGTATTAAAATATTCTAACTTATAACATAAAACTATAAATTCATTGCTGTATCAACCCTGAAACACTGCATACCAGTATCTTAAATGTTACAAATCACTCCATTTACTGGCATTGGTCTCTCAAGTCACAAATCTACATTTTTTGATAATTCATTATTGAAGGAAAAAATATTTTCTAAAGATCATAATGGTGAGAGCAAACGGTGGCATGAACGGCCTGCCATAGTTAAGTCCAACTTAAAGTTGATCATAGTCATTATGAAACACTCCCCTGTATGGTTTTTTACTTTTATTTTTCTGGTCATGCAATCTGTGAAGGTAAAATATGACTGGGTTCACTAACCACTCCCAATGGAAGACCAGCGGCATCATAACGATACCGCTGAATATGGGCTATCAAGCCGTTTATTTTATCTTGTAATTCATAATTCTATTTGTTATTGTTTTACTGAATGCATGTTGTCTTTTTATACAGATATATAACAAACAAACTTTATAGTTTATTTATATCATTTTTCAATATTTTGGCAATAAGGACAATGCGTATGATGTAAAATGATACATTCAATAAATTAACAAAGCAATGACCATACTGATACCTACATGTACGTTAACATAGTACACAATTTCCTCTCTGTAAAGACAGGCTATACTTACAGCTAAGTCTCACAATAAATCCCAAATTAGACAACTGAAAGTTTGTTAAGAATTTCTGTCAATCTACTGCATGAAGGAGTAAATTATACCATGGATAGTAATATGTATGATCGGCCATGATTCTTTTACATAGTAAAACAATTTTACTTCCTATCTGAGGGGCTATAAGACCCATGGGGCATTGCAAGAAAGTTACATATCAATTGCAAATCGCCCAAATCAAGCATAAGTCTTGTGATTAATTATAAATTTGCAATTGATCACAACTCAACTTTCTTGCAACGCCCCATTAGTGAGAGAGAGAGAGAGAGAGAGAGAGAGGGGGGGGGGGGGGGAAGAATAAAAGCTAGATCTAGTTAACTTAATTTAATCGTTTAAACTTTAATCCTAACAAAATCCTAGGAAATTTAGGAGACTAGTAAGGCGTTGCAAGAAAGTTGAGTTGCAATCTATTGCAAATATCAGTTGCAACCAAAGGCAACTTTCTTGCAACGCCCCATAAAACTCACCTGTCGTAAGCTCCCATGTTGAGCAACTCTCTTGCAAGGTTACACAGAGTAGAATTGTCTCCTGGACATCGCGGGAATCCATAGACACCTAGAAAATCAAGATGAATTGATTTGATTTTGTTTTCATTTTTAATAACAGTATCGATCCCCTTGGATATTCCAGAATAAACATGTTTTACTGGTTCGGTGACACATGATCTGGCGACAATTCTCGGCGGTCTGTATACTATATAACCCTCATTATTTATTTCAACCTTGGACCAAAAACTACAACAAACAAACCATCTTAAAGATAACCTTGAGTTCTGGTCATGTGATTGCATTGTGAAAGAAAAGGTTGATCATCTAGCATATAAGTATTGGTGTGTACTGCAAGGTTCTGGAATCATCAAAATAATAATAAATTTGGGCAAGTCTTGGTAAAGTTACAAGCACTGTACACAGAAATATGGACTACACAAACAAGTGGCATACAAATCCATCCCAAATTTTAGGTTGTTACATGCCATATTTAGAATATCAAGGCATTTGAAGAGCCATGCTTTTCAGGGGTCATTTGTTATCTGATGTTCTTCCACATTTGCATAATAAGAATGATAACGCTCACAAATTACTTTTCACCTCTTTCCAGAACTCAACCTTCTCTTTAATACCATAAACCTTCACAATGGCAACCCTAACCTCACACTATGAACATGACGGACAATGAAAGCGGACAAAATATACAGTTCCTCAGGTAGACAAAGGAACATCCCTTCACTGCCGATATGTAAAACAGGTGTCACATGCATATTCACCTGTTCTACACATTTTTACATAATAGCAGTGAAGGGATGTTCCTTTGTCTACCTGAGGAACTGTATATTTTGTCCGCTTTCATTGTGCGCCATGTTCATAGTGTCAACACCCTATATCTTTGACAAAATAACGCAGAGAGCAATTATCACTAGAGCGTACCAGTATTTCCGAGTACCATTTTCCTTTGAAGGTGGTGGGACATTAAATTTAAGAAGATACGATATAAAAAAATATGAAAGTGGAAATGAATATACCTTGGTGTTGGCCTCCTGCAGATATGAGATTGTGCATGGGAGGGTTCGGGCACATTTGGCTACAGCTCTCCTACAAATGAAGAAAAAAGATTAAAAATAATCATAAAGTAGAGGTGAGATATATCTGCACATTGCTCCATGGTATATATGAATACCACGTATTAAAAGTGTGATTGTGGTGGATTATGGCACACTAAGTTTGCAAAGCAGTTTATGTCAAGATTCGGACAAACAATTTCTTTCTTTCATAAATGTCTACACCTCCAGAAAGATAATATGGTAACTTATTTTGTGAAATGAAAGGGTTTTACAAAAGTCCCATCAAAGGAGGGAAGGGGGGGGGGGGCAACCTTGCTACTACACTCCCCTCTCAACTGAGACAAAAATCTTGGAGAACGCTGTTTTAGGGGGGGGGGGGGGGGGAGTAAGACCAGGACTGGTTCTATTTGAGGATGAATCTTTCCCAACATTCATTATCTGATTGATACACGTTTGTAAAAACCCAAATACACACATACACAACTTTCATTTTGGGATAAATGGCCAAATTATAATTTTGTTATATTTTATTTTTTTGTTTCTTGCTTCTAAGTTCTAGTTACCAGTAACCATCCTTGATCCCCCAAAAATGCATTTTTCATTAAAAAACAAAAATTCTGAGATAATCAAGAAATCTTCCCTCCCCATGCATTGGGACGGTAGTGAAGAAACTCACAAGAACTGTCCCCCTTGTGAGAAGCCGATAGCATTGTATCCGTTCTTGAGCTTGGGGTCCTTTGCGATGATGTCACAAGCCATTTTGATCTGAGCGAAGCCGTCCATGAAAAAAACCATTGGCCATATCCTAACAGAGAGAGAGAGAGAGAGAGAGAGAAGAAACAACTTACATCAAACATGTACCGGTATATAAAGGCCATTCGAGGGAAAGGGTCAAGGTGGCTACAGTTAGTACTTTTTTTGCAGGCAGGTTCTTTAAGACATACTTTCACTTGGCAGAAATAACTAAAAGTTTTCACTTTATAAGAAGTCTTTCTGGACATTCTTTCAAATGTTAATTTTGATGCAAAAACGATATATATGCGTGTCTAATTTTAGAGAAGTGGCCGTAGTATGAGTGATAATTAATATCCAAAGTGGGTTCTTGTATAGCTCTCATGTCTGTAAGACTTGACTCTCCTGGCGCTCCACAAGTATAAACACGCCTTTATGGCGCTTTAGCATTTCAAGGAATCAATTTCTGCCAGGTACCCATTTACCTCATCTGGGTTGAGTGTGGCAAATGTAGATTAATGTCTTGCCAAAGGATATTAGTGCTGCAAAGGGACTAGACCACGACACCTCCACAAAGGTTCTAATACACGTACTAAAACGAAAACCTTTGTTCTTAAAAAGTGGAGGATATGTAAATACAGTAATCTATAGAATAAATCTATGATCAAAGATTATGCTTCATATTTTTGGGTTTGTAAGTTGTAAAAAAGGTTTTTACTGAGCATAAAATCTTCTTTAGTTCACGAAAATGTGTTGCTTTTCAGGTATTGCTATAGAAACAGTCAAAAAACTGAGAAAAGCAAGATTTGCAGTCACAAAGTTTTAACATTCCTGATTTGAGGATGTTATCATATATACTTACAGCAACGATATCACTGCCTATTTCCAGGGAGTTGACATAGATTCCTGGAACCTGCTTCTCCACAAGACTTTTGATGCTTCCCATGCTTAGTGGGTTACAGCAACTGTCACCTGAAAGGACAAAAAATATGCGGTTTAATACAGGCCGAAGAGGAATAAGAACATTCAGAACAAGAAAAAGAATAAGGAGGATGAAGAAGAAGGAGGAGGAGGAGGAGGAGGAGGAGGAGAGGAAGAGGAGGAGGAAGAGGAAGAGGAAGAGGAAGAGGAAGAGGAAGAGGAAGAGGAAGAGGAAGAGGAAGAGGAAGAGGAAGAAGAAGAGGAAGAAGAAATAACTCTATACTTCCAAAGTATGAAAAACAGGAAGCAAACACTTTTGTCTCCCTTCTTCATCCTCAAAAGTGCAGGCTTCATGAAATGAAGATTAACGCACTGTGGGTTGATGCGTGCGCAATCATTCAATAGTATGTATGTAGACAAGAATTTCTGGTGCAAATATGCATAGTGATGTCTGTTTAAAAAGTAGCTTTTTAAAATTAGAATTAAATGTTAAAATTAAATGTAGACAGTCAATTTATATTCACGATTCATCATGTTTTTCTTGCATCTGTGCATGAATGCTGCATTAGATTTATATGTTATAGAGTAAAGTACCCGGTAATCGGTCAGCTCCGGTTTTCGGCCAATTGGTTGGATACATGGTAAAATCACTTTAAAATACATCGCATAATAGCATAACCCATATCCCACACATACCATACCATGCCAGTGTCACTGAAGAACCACATTTGCAATGAAAAATATATCCTAAAATATCACATTTTAGCGATGTAATCGGCGGTCCCGCTACCCAAATCTGAAAAATCGAGTTTCTTACGCGTGTATGTAAGAAATATGGGTACCATAAAATGAGCTTTATTTCAAGTATTTTTCAGATATAGAGCCCGATTTTGTGCTGGTCGCAAGCTCAAAAGTATCTCATCGCATGTATTAAATCAATGCAGCCGCACACCGCGACGCACACACGATATGTCCGTCTAATTCAGATTCCAACTTCCGATCACTGCTGTGCCTGTATTCGGCCAGGCGAGCACCCGGGAGCTCCGGCGTGGGATACCTGCTCCGCCCGCTTGTGCTATACATCAGCGCAGAAACGCACGGCGCGCGCGCGAGCGCTTCCTATTGACTTTGTACATGCGGCCGTAAACTGAAACGCTCGGCCGATAACCGGCTCCAAAACAGTGAAAATTGAAATGAATATTGTCATGGCAATTCGTGATTTTTTTTTGGGATTCTTTTTTTGTTTAAATAATAATAATATTTGCTTCATGATTTGAACAAGAAATGATAATAAATAGGAAGTAAAGAGTCCAATAAATAGGATTTTGTCTTAAGTGGCCGAAAACCGGGTACTTTACTCTAGGTAGATATTCACCAAATAGAAAGTAATTACCAGGTCTTTTTTCAATCTAATTCTAAAGATAAGTCTAGGCTCTACTCTAGTCTTCTTCTGCAAGATAATCTGCCTCCTTCAATACTGAAGATTCTAGCAGATGCCGTAGACTAGATCTATATCCAAGTTCTTTTTAAAAACACTGCAAAAATGGAAAAAGCACACTCAGTGGATCGTTAGGAAAAAAACCCAGGGCACTAGCAAATGATAAATTATGTTGTTTGTCGTAATTATCTAATAATGATGAAATCACAGCCCAAGCAAAGCTGCAGAGCTGAGTCTAGCCTTTGCAGTTTGCTTGCCCCCGCCCGGCCTCTTCAGCGGGCGAGAAGCGGCCGCGGCGCGGCGGAGGAGCTTTGTTAGAAAATCAAAACAACTTATAAATAAACACATGGGACCACAATAGCTTTATAAATTACGTTAACTAGGGTTGAAATACAATATTACATACCCATTCCATGCCAAATAACCAGAGGCAAAGACGAATTCGACTGGCAGCTGACACTGGTAGTACAAAATACAGAAATAGCGGCTAAGAAAATGATTTTCCACTCCATTTTGTTGTATAATAGTAATAATAATACGTAAACAACTAGAGTCTATGATAATATGAACTAGTCAGATGTTGAGATTATGTCACATGATCATGACCGATCAGTTCACGTGACGTGCGTACGTAGGTGCAGAGCGAGATACGAGGAGGGATGAGCTAGAGAAGCGGAGGAGGGGAGGAGAGGTTCTGTAAATCTCACCCCTAAATGGCGTAAGAAACTAAAATTCAATTAATTCAACTTTTATAGATTATAATCCAAATAAAGAGGATTATTCTCATTAAAAAAAAAATAGAATCAACGGATAACAAAATGCAGAATTATAGGGTAACAAAGAGTGCAAATTCATGTCACTAGTACTAGCCATTAGCCAAGAATGGCAAAAATTAACGTACCATTTTATGTCTCTTTTGGAATATAGGCCTAGTAAAGAGATGAAAATAAATCAGATCACTTGTATTTTACAACACTTTTTTCCTCCATCTCCCTTTTCTCCTTTATTCCCCCTTTTTTGTTCTCTACCCCCCTTTTTAACATGAAATAGAAAGAGAAAAAGTGGGAGAAAAAACAACAATATGAAATTACACTATATATTACATGTATGTAATACACTTTGGAATTCCCTTCCTAATGATATAAAGGAAATAGAAAACTTTCTTCGTTTTAAGAGGAAATTATAGGAATACCTATCACTTGAGAGTCAGAGGAGAGAAGCGAATGATAGGTTGTATGATTGAAATATCCTAATTTTTTTTTTCTCTGCCAGGTTCATACTTTTTCTTGTTCTTCTTGTTCTTGTTCTTCTTGTTCTTCTTGTTCTTCTTGTTCTTCTTGCTCTTGTTCTTCTTGTTCTTCTTGTTCTTGTTCTTCTTGCTCTTGTTCTTCTTTGCTCTTGTTCTTCTTCTTGTTGTTTTTGTTCTTCTTTTTGTTCTTGTTGTTCATATTGTTCTTCTTCTTCTTCTTCTTCTTCTTCTTCTTCTTCTTCTTCCTCATTCTACTTTTTCTTACTTTTCTCTATCTTCTTATTTTTCTTGTGCTTATTATATATCATTTCTATCATTATTATTGTAATGTTGTTATTATTTTTGTCTTATCTGTCTGTAAATAATACGATTTTAACTTATTTATTTTGTACATGTACGTTGGGGACGCCGCTTTCGAGCTTTCGTAGGTTATTTTGTTCAATCTGACTTAATTTTGATATGTTATTATTTTTTATTTTTGTTTGTTGGAGGCTTGGCTAATAAAATCAATCAATCAATCAATGAAACCAAAACTGCGTGGTGTCAATTTTTTTTTATGAGAACAAAAATGAAGAGTGATCTTTCACAACGTATGCGTCCTACTTTAACATGATTACAATTTTGGAATTAAATCAGAGTCTATAATAGGCCCAATAATGAAGGAAAGACAAAAAGGAGAACAAAATGACAAATGAGAGCAGAGAGGTTAAATGATACTTGTTCACTTGGACTATAGATCCAACTTTAGCATGCAAATCATTTTTAAACATTTATAATGATACTGTATAGTTTGTTGATATATACCAAGCAGTATTAAAAATGCGATAATTTAAAAGAAAAGTAAATTTTGTTTTAATGGTGTAGACGATTCTAGTTGTGTTTATTTAAAGAGAAATTTGGATTTCGTTTTTTTCTTCTTCTCTCTCTCTCTCTCTCTCTCTCTCTATATCTCTCTGTCTCTCAATCTCTCTCCTGTAAACGAAACACATTATGAAACGTCAATTCAATCAATTTCATCTGCACTTTTGCCTTGAATCGTAGAATTGGATGAAGACAATAATGCAAACTAATTGCTGTAGATAAACAATTAAATTAATGGACAGGACAATATTAAAGAAAGATTAATGAAGGATCGCACTGATTATGGGCTGGGCAGGAGTTGCGCGGCCTTGAGTGAAATATAAATTATATTAGTTTCGCTCTATTGAAACTCATTCGTTTCCTGTCTTCGACGAGTAGGATTTCAGTAGAGAAAACAATGTATCTAGTTTCACAATTATAATAGAGCCTACGTATAATGAGAATAATTATTGTCAATATATTTAAACAGCACATCGCAAGAATACAAATGCGTCACCACAAAGTAATATAATCTGGATTTATAGCACTTAAATACCGTCTCTAAACGCTGTACAAATCAGTACCCCCTGTCATCGGAGTATTTCGTCAAAAAGCAGACAGTTCGGCGTCAAAATGAATGGTGTTGGGCAAGGTTAACCAAGCTAATAGATTAATAGTTTTGTTTAATTATCATGACTTTCAGAATGTCATTAAATTGAATTAGGTGCACCTGGTTGTGTGGACTTTTGGAGCACTAGACAGTCTGCGGGCTATTTGGAAAGAGGTTGTTAATCAGTGCATGTGCTGAGGCGACCGCTATTAGATTGGGTACTTTGCAATCGTTTTGCTTATACGAACGTTTCTCCGTGCTTCGTTCAAAATGGCAAACTGCACAGTCTTATCAAATACCAGTGACCATTGGACTTTCATTGGCGATCCGTTCCCTCCTTTCGACTATATCTTATGCCTCCTCATCGTAATTGGCATCGTAGGCAATTCTCTCGTCATCTTCATCAAGATTCGCCACGGAGGATCGCGCAGTGGCGGCGGTGTGACGGAGACCAACCGCCTCGTCATCGGTCTAGCAACGGCGGACCTTCTGACCGCAGTATTTTTGATACCGGTACCGGAGTACGTGAACGTACCGCGTAACGCCGCGGGGGAGTTCTATTGTCGTGTTCTCGAGTCGAAGGTTTTGGCGTGGATCTGTTTCATTGCGTCGGTGTATACTCTCACCACGATATCTGTAGAACGTTTTTTTCGCCGTGGTCTACCCATACTACTACAGGATATGGGTTAAGAAACATCATGTCAAGTACTCCTTTCTTGCCATATGGATCTCTGCGTTTGTCATCAACATTTACAGCATCGCTTTTCATACCATTGACGAATGCGGCAGATGTGATTCAATATACCCATCGACCCGCTCTAGACGAGTCAACGGCGTTTTCATTTTCCTGATCGAGTATTTGGGTCCCTTGTTCATCATGACTTACACCAGTATCAGGGCTATGTGTGTCCTTCGAAGAAGTGCTGTAAAGGACGCGGATGAAAGTTCTAGATCCATTAGAAGGCAGTCGACACAGCTTGAGATGCTACGGCGCCGTTATACCAAGATGTTCATCTTCATCTTCGCGTCTTTTATGATCCTCTGGACTCCTGATCAGCTGGCGTTCTTGCTCTACAACTTGGGTGTCCTGAGTGATCAGTTCACCGGGACCAAAGCTTACAAATTCGTTATCAACCTTGCCTTCCTGAATGCGGCCACGGCAAACCCCATCGTGTACTCGCTTTGCTTGCCTTCTTTTCGACAGGCTGTTAAAGATCTTCTGATGTGTAGAGGCATGAAGAGATCAGCAGATCCGCTGACGGATCTCTCATTCAGTACAGAAAGGCGACCTACCACTTTAACTGGTCCGACATCAACGTCCAAGAATTGATGTGTCAATCGCAGACATATTATTTTCACAGCATTTCCCAATATATTCGACGTCGTATATAGAGGCGTCAAAACCTACGGATCTTATTGCTGCATGGGCTGGTCTCGGGTTCGAATCCCGGCACGACAGTAATGTCCCTAAGTGGCATGACGGGACAAAATAATGTCCACAATTATTATTCCACTCTCCTCTCAAGTGTTAACATGGCTATATACAAGCCTATCTATAAAGAAGCAATCCTTAACTGCTGTGATCGAGCGAAAACGGCGGTACAGGCGTAGACATAACAACACAGAAGTAAGATTGGAGTGCCTCGAGACATTGCATATTGAACGTGAGCGCTATACGAGTATTACATATGATATTACTGTAAACTTATAAATACAAAAGGTAAAGCATATGAAATGTTGTAAAAGAAAAACACAGTTCAAGCTATTTTAATTTTCTGTACTTATGATTTCCGCACAGAGGGAAAGAACTTTTGACACGACATACATAGTTTAATTGTCTATGATTAGCAATTTGTTTTAGAATGTGTAAGTGCGTCCCAGGAAAAAACGAAACCGAGAATTCTTGATGTATTATCAGGCGCGTACGCAGGATTTTTTTCAAGGGGGGAGGGGGGGGGGGGGGGGGGGGGGGTAAGAGGACACCTTTTTTTGTTGCGTCCCCAAAAAATCGCAAGGACTCAGTCGACCGCTGAATAAGCGGGGGGGGGGGGGGTAAGAGGACACTTTTTTTTGGGGGGGGGGGGGGGGGTCCCAAAAAATCGAAAGGGGAGGGGGTTTAGGAGGGTTATGGGGGGGGGGGGTTTACACACACAAAAATACAAGGGGGGGTTAACCCCCAACCCCCCCCCCCCCCTGTGTACGCGCCTGAGTATTATCATAACTTAATCACAATTATGGTTAATAAATGACACATATTTGTAAAGCTTAGATCCTCTTTTATTTGATGCAACTCATTATGATGCATATTTCACGCAACAAACAGAGTTGACAAAAGACTCGTTGACGATCAGCCATGTATTAAGAGTCTTCTTACGGTTTGTTGTTAGGGCAGACAGCCAGTGGAACGGATTCGTTTAATACAATTATGGAAATCAATGCATTACTTTATTTAAAAAAGGCATGCGGTATTGATCAAATTAGAAATGAATTTTTGAAACACGCAACCGGTAAGGTTATGGAAGTGATAACAATTGTTTTTAATATAGTTCTAGAAAGTGGAATAGTGCCTCATGATTGGTGTGTTGGTTTGATTGTTCCAAAATTAAAAAACAAAGGATTGGAGAAAGATCCAGACAACCATCGTGGTATTACCCTTTTAAGCTGTTTAAGAAAGTTGTTTACTTCAATATTAAATCATAGAATTACTTTATATTTTGAAAGTGAATCTGTACTTGGAGAAGAACAGGCAGGTTTTCGTGAAGGAGATTCCACAATGGATCATGCATTTGTGTTGAAATCTTTACTGGATATTTATTTGTCAAAGGGAAGGAGGATTTATTGCGCCTTTGTGGATTTTAGAAAAGCCTTTGATATGATAGATCGAGCATCCCTTTGGTATTAATTATTATTGTCAGGAGTAAACGGCAAGGTATTTAGAGCCATTAAGAATATGTATGCCTCTGCTAAGTCGTGAGTTACGACTTATGGTCAAACCTCCGAAATATTTGCTTGCAATATTGGGGTAAGGCAGGGTGATAATTTCCCCCTTACTTTTCGCAATTTATTTTAATGATTTTGTTGGATATATCCGAACCAAATTTAAAGGTTTACAATATTTATATGATGAAGTGTGTTCTGATGTTCGTGATTAGATTACTGATGAAGACTTATTTATTCATTTACATTCAGTGCTATATGCAGATGATACTATTATCTTGGCAGAAAATCCAGAGGAACTCCAAATGGCTGTGAGAAATGGAAATTGCGTGTGAATACTGAAAAACAAAGATAATGGTATTCTCTAGAGGAAAGGTACGCAAGTACCCAGTTTTTAAGTATGGGAACGGTATTATCAATGTGGTACATGACTTTGTGTATCTTGGGGTTAAATTTAATTACAATGGTAATTTTAAAAATGCAATATCAAAACAGGTGATTCAGGCAAGAAAAGCCTCATTTGCAATGACCTTAAAGGTGCAAAGATTAAGATTACCATTGGATATACAGTGTGAGTTATTTGATCAGTTAATTCTGCCAATACTGTTATATGGCTGTGAGGTGTGGGGTTTTGAGGATTTAAGTCAGATTTAAATTTTTCATCGCAAATTCTTAAGGGCCATACTGAATGTCAATAAATATACACCTGACTGTATGATTAATGGTGAGACAGGCCGTACTAAAATTGATGTTCAGGTTAAATGTAGAATGGTAGGTTTTTGGCTAAAAGTAGTCAAAGGAAGTCATTGTAAATATACATTTAGATTCTATAATCTTTTAAAGTTACTTATGGCAAGAGGTTCCCAGTCTCAATTATCTAAATGGTTGTCATGTGTAGAGAATACATTAAATAATGCTGGGCTAGGAAATGTGTGGCAAATGCAAGGAGATGGATTCAGTAATAAATGGATTCTTTATGCTCCTAAGCCCAGGTTGACTGACATGTCAAAGCAAGAAATTATGTCAAATGTTTGGTCAAATCGCATTTGTGTTAACTACCGAATTATCAAGAACGAAATTTTATTTGAAAAGTAAAAAATTAATATTTATTTTTCGGGGGCTACTTTTCAAGCTTGCCTGCATGAAAATAACATTCTAAAATTGGTTTTGCATTGAACTCAATGCAAATTTATGGGGCTCTTTTCTGATTTTCGGGGGCTCTTTTGGGCATTTCGGGGGCTAAATCGCCCCGAGCCCCCGTGTATTTTTCTCAAAGTTGAATAGAAGAGGTGCAATCACTTTGTGTCGATTCCGATGCAGGTCACACCGCTTACCAATTAATAATGGAAGGTTTGAAAATAATCCTGAAGAAAGTAAAATTGAATGTTCTTGTTGTAATTTAAAGGTTTTTGGAGATGAATTTCACTATATTTTTGTCTGCCCTTTTTTCAAGAAAGAAAGGCAGTTATACCTAGATAGACAGTTTGTTGTGAGTAACCCTAGCACATTTCACATGAACACATTATTTAATAGATCTAGCGTTAAACAATTAAGAAAACTCGTAAAATTCATAAGAGTAATAATGCAATTCTTTTCGTTGGTTCCTAAGGCTGAAAGGCATGGTCCTATTTTTTAAATAAATGTGTAGTTACTCGATGTGGCAGACAAACCAAACCACGTGATATTTTAGACTTATAACTTTAAACTGTATAGTGTATACTTAATCTTTAGCTCATGTTTATTGTGTTTTAGAAATATAAAAATGTATGTATCATGTCTATGTATTTTATTATCATATTTTACTTTGTTTTATATATCTTTCTGTATTGTGTTGTAAATATGTTGTGCTCTCATACCCTGGAAGTGGGTCGATAGAGTCAATAAAATCTAATCTTATCTTATCTTATAAAAAAAAGAACTTTGATATTCCTGGCTCATGTTTCCTGATTGGGGTGTCATTATAAAAGGGCAGAAAATGAACTCTCTAGCTATGTGATTTTCTCTTTGAAATTCAGATACCGGTCGCCAAAAGACTTTTAATTACCGTTTCTTCAAATTTATTTTAATCACTCATGCGTGAAATATGCATCATGTTGCATCAATATAATGGAAGAGGAGGATCTAAGCTTTACAAATAAATGAAATTTATTAATTATAATTGTGATTAAGTTATGATAAAACATCGATAATTCTCGGTTTCGTTTTTTCCGGGACGCACTGTATACGGAAATTTTGAACAGTTTGAAGAAATATCATTAATAATTTTGCAACGAAAAGGATTATTATTGTGATCAAAACATCGATAATTCTCGGTTCCATTTTTTTCTGGACACACGTTATAAAGAAATTCTGAACAGTTTGAAGAAATATCAGTAACAATTTTGCTATGAAAAAAAAAATTCCCAAGAAGAAAAAACTAGAAAAAAAAGGCCTACAAGAACAGCGGTACGAATAACTGCGTACATCTGCCATTATGAATATAAATATAAATTCTAAGGAATTTCAAAAAAGACACCACAAACATGATTCAATAAAAATTAACGACATCATGCAATACAAACATTATAATATGTTTAATTAACGATATCGAAATACGCATACAATGTTTATGTCAAAGTACTCAAATACTTTGTAAATACGCTTTAATTTGTAAAGCTTAGTTTGTAACTTAGTTGTCTTTAATTATGTCATTTTATGCCATTCATAAGAAAGGGTGATTTAAACCCTCCGATTATTTGAGATGCAGCAAAGTGTTATTAGTCATTGACAGTGATTAACGTTTTTTGCCCAGTTTAAATAGCTAATGCATAATAAATTTAATGTTTTTATAATTAATATACAATACTTGTCAAATAATTTGCATCAAACTAGTTACTGGCTTAATATGACACCAAAATGCAATACGTAAATTGAAATAATAGAAATCTGTCAAATGTCTCAATCTATCTTTGCCGAGATTAAATGGTTAATGTAGGAAATTTAATGTTTTTATCAAAGTATTATATTCTATTCGGTATCTGAAGAAGTATTAAATAGTGTTATCGTAGTTTAAGCCAACTCAAAGGTGGCAATATATTTAGGATTTTCAGCACTTGCTTTTTATTTGTTTTCCCTCGTCCTATACAGTGTGTATCAAAAAGCATACCAACCTGTGGAAGTTTATGATTAAAAATTCATAACTACTATGAACTTGAAATTGATTTCATGATAAAGAGTAACCTGTCTTCTGCCTAATGATTACCTTTTTTCATAATTTGTCTGCAATCGATGACTGAGCACCAGGGTTTCTAAAAATTGCCGTCAAAATATACTTGTACATGTACATCCCAAGTTTGGCCTGGTCCGATGCACCAAATGGGGCCAGACCATATGTATTTTGCATGCGTTACTTTGTGGAAATGTAATGTGATGTAAGTGATGTAATGTACTTAAGCTTTTACATTACCTTAATTGTTTCAATCAACAGGATAACAGTGAATTATTCTAAACAGCCTTCTAAAGTCTTGTCTCATATCTAAAATCTCACTTCTCACTTGTGGATAGCACCATTTCACTTATGTGTGTAAGGTGCATAAGGCAGTTTGTCTCAAACAGCACATGAAAACCTGGAAGTCTACTAACCTAAAATAATAAGTATATGCAAGAAAAAAAGTCGTGGAGCTGGCTACCAAAGATATTGACAGTATAATACCTTCGTTAAAAAAAGATACGTAGATAGCATCCATGAAAGTAAACCTTGTTCATTTTGAATGACTCAATAACAAGAATTTAAACAAGGGATGCGAGAGAAGCCTGGAATTTGTCATCATAACAGAGAGATATCCGAAATTTTGCTTGTTAATGAGCCTTTTCTCGAGTTTGAGTTAACATTATCGGCACCTTTCTATTCGAATATACGAAATATTATACAAATATACACCGTCTTGAGAGGTACTGGTTAAAACTATGCGCAAGAGGTGACTCCAATAGTACCGATAGTACCGATAGTACCGATGCCCATAGTTTTAACCAGTACATCGAATAGAGACATGGTATATTTGTTTTATATCCTGCATCAAAAAATTATTTAAAAAAAAAAAAAAAATATTTAAAAAGATTTAAAATATTATGTTTTCATTTAATTAAGATTTAAAAAAAAAATTCAATTCCAAAAAAAAAAAAAAAAAAAAAAAAAAAGAAAAAAATCACTTTTTTTTTCAACTCCCAAATAGTAAACCCAAATAGTACTCTCATATAGTACTTTCTAAAAATAGCTCCAATATTTCTGGTCATGTGATGAGCTCTCAACCAATCAAAAGCCAACAAATTTTTGATGCAGGATATAAATTCGAATATGTCAGCAATCACAATATTAATCAAAATGATAGTGTATAATATATTTTTTAGGGCTTTTGATCCACATTCATTGTTTCAGTCAAAACTTGGTACAAGAGGTTTTTGACAACACTTTTTGAAAAAAGCTGCTGCTCAGTCATCCTTGCATGGCAGCAGAGTTATGAACGAGGTATCGTTAGACGGAATATTATTACAATGTGACACAGGTTACTACCTTTAAAGAAGAATCTGCAAAAGTTGGGTATAACGCACTGTTTATATAAAGACAAGAAAGACAAAATGTTTGCAAATATATTGTTCTTGTGTGTGGATGAGGGTAAATAATGTGGAGAGAGAAGAGACAGAGAGAGAGGGAGAGAGAGAGGTAGAGAGAGAGAGGGAGAGAGAGAGGTAGAGAGAGAGAGGGAGAGAGAAAGAGAGAGAGAGAGGGAGAGAGGAAGAGAGAATGATATACATAAATGGCTTGAGAAGAGAGAAATGAAAGACCGGGTAATGGAGCTCCTATACAGTGTGAGTCCAAAAAAAGTTTACACCTAGAAAATTGCAAATTATTTTCAAAATCATCTATAAGCAGTAAATTATTATTCATCTTATGAAAGAGTGTTTTATCCCAAATCTTTTAGTATAATTTTTGTGGGGTATGTGTTCACGCTTGGATGAACAGGAGGCGTTGTTTGCGTGAGTGCAAAATTCGACTTGCGCCAAAGTTGCTTATGTGATGTTTGAATAAAACAATTGGGATTTGGGTATTAATTCGATCTTTGCAGATCCAAATAACATCTCTTACACAATTAATTATGCCACACATATCAAATATCGAAAATAAAATATCAACGAACATTTTATGCGCGCGTGTGCGTGTGTGACTTTGCTTCTGCAAAAAGCATATGCAATGCATTTCATTTAATACATTCAATTCATTCTCTCACTCCGCTAATCCGAACATAATACATACTGTAGGCATCACTTTGGCGCAAGTCGAGTTTTGCACTCTTTCATAAGATGTTTAATAATTTACTGTTCATAGATGATTTTTAAAATAATTAGCAATTTTCTAGTTGTAAACTTTTTTTGACTCACACGGTAGTGAAGGCTTTGAAAAGATCGAGAGTTGAGGAATAACGTTTCGTTTTGTTTTAGAAAGTTTTTTATTTTAATCCAATGAACCAAATTTAACATAATTGAGACGAAAAAAGACATTCTGTTACATAATTATGAAATCATTGATTTTGATAACATGATAATTAAAAACAATACATTAAAATAGCAACAACAACAACAATTATATTACAAGTCATAACATTGAATGAAGATGAAAATGAAAACATTCTCCCTGAAATAACCGAATTAATTTCTCAATGTAAAGCCATATATAAAAACAAAACAATACCAAGCTTTATAAACAAACCTATTCCAAATCTACTACATGACAACCACTATAATACATGCCAACTTTCCTACTTCTTCAGGTGAAGCGTAAGGAGTTACGTAAAAGTGCTAACTTGTTTTCTTCTAATTTATCTTGTTCAATCTGGTTTATAATATCATATTCGGTTGGCGGTTACATTTCTTTCCCATTTAGAAACAGTTATTTTTTTTACATGACAATATTAATACATGATTCGCTAACTGTCCTTTTCCTCTATTGGGTGAATATATTCCGAATTGGATCTCTTCCCAGTTTAATTTTCGCAAATTAACAAAATCAAAATTTCCCATACCTTCCGAGTAAATTCACACGTATAAAATATATGCTTAAAAGTTTCTTCTTCTATTTTATAGAATGAACATAAATTAGTATCAATAAAGTTAAATTCATATAGGCCTAAGTGAGAATTTGTATACTCAATTTCGTGCAATCATTTAAATTGGAATTCCCTCAAAATACTGCTCAAAGTACTCCACCTGGGCCTACCGAACAAAGATATTAGTTCCTTTCAGAAAAATCGCAATTATGTATATTTTTTATTTTATCCCTCACTGGCCTCTGATCAAGTATTTCTTCGACTAATTCTTTGTATATATTTTTAGAAATAATTGTGTCTAAAGATATTTTTATCCCAATATCTATAAATGTCAATTCATTAAGACTTTTATCTTTTATCTAAATCTGTACTTTCTTTATTCCTCAGTCACACCTCTGCGTATTTGGCTTGCGTATTGCTACGTAATTATGGCAAGCCGTTTTAACACTATTTCTTGGCATAAATACGCAGCAAAACGCATGCCAAATACGCAAAGGTGTGACTGAGGCATAAGGTAGGTATTATTCACTGATCAGTGCCATTTTTATTGGCCTCTGATTGAAAAGCAGCATTCTCAGCTCCGTTCCGGTTGTCGGTATTCTCGTCGATCGCGGTCGCTGCGATGTCGTCTACGGCTATAGCCTTCTCGTCATCCAGCTCATCGTCGGTGAGCATCTTCTCACATCGCCGTCTGCACAATATATACCTGGGGAGTGTTTCACAAAGACTAAGGTCAACTTTAAGTTGGACTTAAATATGGCGGGCCATGCATGCCACTGGTTGCTCTCACTATTGGTCTCTCAATTATGATCTTTAGCTATTTGTTTCCCCTTCAATAATGAACTATCAACAAATGTGAATTCTGTAGATTCGTGACCACGATATAATATATATTTTTCGAGTAATGCATACCCTGGTTTATGACATTTTTGTGTCTGGAGTTATGTAGCTTGGGCATCTCGATCCTGATCATTGCATGTTTTCTATTGATTCTATTGACCCGTTCTTCCCCCCTTATCGTTTGATTTTTACTTTTTTGATATTCGATTAATTGTTTTGATTAATCGAATTAATTGATTGTTTGTTGATTGTTTGTTTATTTGTTTATTTGTTTGTTTGTTTGTATGTTATTATTATTTACTACTTTGGCATTATGTTTATAGGGCAATACTAACCTCAAAGTGTAATAGACGAATGTAGCGAAGGAGCCTTCGAGTAAAGTCACTAATATTGTTGTCAATGCGATGCGAGCTAGCAGATCAGCTTCGGGTCTCGGGTAGAAGAGAAAGACAATGGTTCGAGCTAGCAGAGCATTCTGGACACCAGTCTCAATGGCGATGGTGATGGACGTACGGATATTACGACCGAAGATACGAGCGAAAGACAGGCCGAAGAACGCTCCGAATAGAGGTGAGGATACTCACTATCCAGTTCTAAGACAGTGAAAATAATTAATGAGACCGAGAAGGCATTACCTTATTGCTAACTGATATTGAATGAATACAAGCTGGTTGATCATTTTGATAATTTGATTGATAATAATAATTTATAGATGCCACAAAATAATCGTGTAAGGTTGAAAGGCCATGCACAGATGTTACTTGAGAAATGATCAAATTCCACAGTGATATTAAAGAAATGATTCTCGGCATCTTTTGTCTTGAATTAAAAAAAAAAAGGTCGTTCAAAAGATGTAAAGGTACGACACACGTTATCATAAAAGGTAATTACGTAACGTAATGGAAAAAAGGTGCAGAACCCACAGACGTGGGGTGGGGTGGGGGTGCGGTTGGCAGAGATGCTATAGACTACATCATTGTGCCATTGACGCGCATATTGTCAATATTTCTCTGTGTACTGGTAAGTTCCCTCTTGTGTTGGAAAAGGCCTGTGTAACGCCGAACTTCAAGAGTGGTGACAAAACAAAATAGCGTTTATCATTATCATCATTTGATAAATTAAAATCTTATAGTTTAGGTCACTATAGTACACGGGTCATCAAAGATTAGACTGTAATGTCCAATAATATGAAAATTGTAAATTTCAGAATTCGTTGAAATTTAAAAGCATAATTACTAATCGAAACAGAGAGCATATAATCTTACATTGACCGGAGATTGTGAAAATGCATAGAAATCCGCTGGAACGCCCATGCCAATGCCTACAACAATTAATAACATAGCGATTGGTTTCACAACCTTCTTGCAGAATTTCTTGAACCTGAAAACGAGACACAAATTTGATTTTTGTTATAAATCAATCCAATTCAATGTTATTCAATATTTTCATTGTCCATATAAATAGAGTAGTAAAGAGATGTTAATTGCTCCGTTTACGTGCACAATACAAAGTTTAATGCACACTGTTAAAAATTTCACTGTAGAAATTACAGTAAATTACTGGCAACTTTGTTGCACAGTAAATTACTGTAACTTTGACATTACAGTAACTTCCTGTAAGTTTTTCAACAGTAACTTGCTGTAAGACATTAAAATACTGTAAGCTTACTGTAAAGAAATTTTCATGTATAAGGTTACAGTATTTATTGTAAGTTCTTCTTACAGTTAATTAATGTAATTTTATTCACAGTAATTTAAATGTATTTACAGTTATGTACTGTAAGTTTTTCTCTACAGTAAATTAATGTTATTTCTCTCATTTACATTAAGTTAATGTAATAAGTACAGCTTTTCTACTGTGACTTTAGCAGTATCATCCTGTTAATTTTGTATCTATTTCTCTCATTTACATTAAGTTAATGTTATAAGTACAGCTTTTCTACTGTGACTTTAGCAGTATCATCCTGTTAATTTTGTATCTATTTCTCTCATTTACATTAAGTTAATGTAATAAGTACAGTATTCTACTGTGACATTAGCAGTATCATCCTGTTATTTTGTTATCTATTTCTCTCATTTACATTAAGTTAATGTATTAAGTACAGTATTCTACTGTGACATTAGCAGTATCATCCTGTTATTTTTTTTAATCTATTTCTCTCATTTACATTAAGTTAATGTAATAAGTACAGTATTCTAACTTGACATTAGCAGCATCATCCTGTTAATTTGAGGAAAAAACAAGCTTTCTGAACACAAAAATCATTATTAAAGTCTTTATTGGGTAATCAACGCTCCATAAAACAAGTTTCTCAAATAGTGTAACATTATGAAAATGCTTGCAAAGAAACTATCAAGTAAAACATTAAAACAAGTAAAACCACTAAAAACTGCAAAAGTTCAAGTACTCAAGAATCTACAGACCCATAGTCATCCTTCCAGTATCTCAAAAATTCTTGAAAAAATTGTTTAGATTATACCAATTCTGAAATACACATAACTTGCTTAATCCCAACCAATATGGCTTTAAAAAAAATCATTCACCCGACCTAGCATTAATTTAATTATACGACAGAATAACACATGCAATTGTGCAGACATAGCGGCTTTAAGGCATTGGTATGCTAAATCACAACGTATGGCTTAGGGGCACTGCACTTTCTTGGGTCAAAAATTATTTGTCGAACAGACAACAATATGTTCACTTTAAAATTCTGAATTGTAAAAAACTATTGTAAAGAATTATCTTCAATTGTAAACAAGACATATTTTATACACTTTTATCTTCCTTTAAAGCCACTATTAAACGACAACTACTATCAGAATACAATCAATGAAAAGTCTCCATATACCTGGCAGAATCAAGGAAAACTCTCTATACCTGGTAGAATCTCTCCAAAAGACATTACTCACTTTATTTTTGTTTAATTTATCTTTTGAACTAATACCCCATTTAATTTGAGTTGCTCTGTTATATTAAACTTGTAATCTTTAATACGTGTGTAATAGTACGCTCATTTGGGCTAAAGGGGGCGCTAGAGCCATATAAAAGCCGGGTTGGGTTGATTAATGGTACGATTATTAGTTTGACTTGGTATACACCTAAAAGCTAAATAACATTAATTATGTTTTCAATAGTATGCCTGGAACTGGTAAACAACCCCTGGTTTTGAATTCTTGAATTAGATTAAAGTGTTTATTTCGATAAGCACGTTGGAAATGAATTCCTGCACCAAGATGTACATGTACAGGTGTTCATTTCCAATAACACATTAGACAATAGACTGTTTTGCCGGGGACGCGACATTCTCGCGAAGAGATAGACTCCTCCCATTTCTGTCGGTGACTAGATCAGATAACACTCATCTATTATGCTTTGTCATTGGTTATAATTAATTAAAGGTATAACTCCTCTCTTAATTGGTCGGATGACCTAAGGGTAGTTAGATATATTCCGTCTTGTAATTGGTTGGCTTCGTAAGAGTCCCCCTGGTTGGCTGGCAATATCATGTAATATCTAAGCCTCATCGGGTGCCGCGGTATTTAAATGCGAGGTGCGGGATTTTGAAGTCAGTTTTTAGTTCATATTATTTGAGAGTAGATATTATTTGAGTTTTATTTCATTCCTTTACCATGTTCAGTAGGATGTGCTGTTAATTTCAATCAATAGGGCCGCCCAGCCTCTGAGAGAAGCAGTTTATTTATAATGTTTATATACAAATAATACTCTTCGTTTGCAACGATTGATATATATATTTAATAAATTGGACTTCAACTGTAATTCCGAGCTTCCTGTGTTATTATTTATATTCGAACTTGTCATCTTCAACGCATTTACTGGCCCACCACATTTGGTAGTACGGATGGGGTCAGCTTTCTTTCGTTAACGGCGAAGTTTGCCGTTGGCTTGCTAGCGGTTACCGCTGGTTCGTCGTGCCGACCCACCACTCGAACTCGATATCATTTGCTCGGAACACAGAAGTATTTTTGAGTTGCTGCTGCTGAACTGTTTTTCACCGGTGGAGTTAGCGACAGATTATCGTGGCGCTTATTGCAGGGCATGTTTTTTTTATGTGGCTCCAGCGGAGTAGTCCAGTACGAATAGGGCCAACGGGTAATTGGAGGCCCTTCTTGGAACACATTACACATTCTTCTCGGTGAATGTGATTGGGATCACCACGGAGAGAGAAGTTTCCCCGAGACCCCCCTCTTACCTGTTACCAACACGTCCGCGATGATGTGCCTTCCGTGATGTCCAGAACGTTTGGTATATACTAACGAAAAAATTGTTTAGTCGACTGCCCCACCAGAAATATTCTGCAAACCAATTCTGCGTGGGCGATCTGATACGTATTACCTAATGGAGGTTCCCCGTACAGGAGTTACTCAAAGTCTGGCTGATTCCTCCGGACCTGGTTTGTCAGCTGGCCTGGCACCCGAAGTACGCGCGTATCGGGAAGCTCGCGGGGGAAACCAGTTACGCCGATGCCTCGTCACGATACTCAACCCTGCTAGTAGCGTGGACGCAATTGAAGGAGATGTTCTGATACTTCGATTGTTGAGCTGAACTTGGGTTTTTTGGTCTGCAACGCCAAGTTCGTAGGGAGCAACCTTCGGCGGGAGACAAGTTGAGATAAGGAGTCAAGTTGAGCTGAGGTATGTTTTGAAACCAAAGATGTTGGCAGAAGTTGCAAAGTGGACAGTGAGAACTGAAATGAACTGATAAATTGAAACGTCCTTTGAATCTTGATATTTTTGGATTGATGTCTTAGATTTTTTGAAATTATTGTAGTGTAAGACTAAGTGTTGGAATATTGTGTGTTGGTGAAATTATTTGTACCCGTTTGCTTTTTAAATTTTGGCTAGCATTAATGTAAGCATAGGATAGTTAATTCAAACTTAAACCTACGTTTAACCTAAATTAGTATAATATAAGCACTTAATATTAATAGTTTCATAATGATTGAAATGGAAAAGTTAGTAACCGGGCTAACCCAAGCTTTACAGGGTTGTAGGTTTACTACATCCGGTCCAGTAAAATTACGCAAATTTCATGGTAGTCCTATTCGGCCCGATGACCCGACTTTAAATGAATGGCTAGAAGACGTAGAATTTTATTGTGATCAAGCACATATTCCAGAAAGCCAACAACCTTCCGTTATTCTCGCCCACTTAGAAGGGTCTGCCAGGGCTGAGGTAAGGTGTCATTCGGGAATCGAAAAAGATAGAAAGAAATTGATTCAGATATTGGAACAGTATTTTGGCCCCAGAGAAACTGTCCAATCTTTACAACAGGCTTTTTACGATAGGGTGCAACAAGATAATGAATCTTTGGTCGAGTTCTCACGAGAACTTATTCAATTATACGACCGTGCGGTTAATAAAGCTTCTAAAACAGAGGCACAAGCTCTCAAGGTTTTGCGAGATAAGTCATTGATAGGGCAATTTGTTGCGGGAACCAAACACCCAAGTTTTCGTTTAGAATTAAAACGAATACAAATGAGTTCGGAAGAACAATCCTTTGAAGATATGAGGGAGGTGGCTTTGGGGTTGTTGGGTGAATTCGAGACTCCTAAGAGTAGGAGGGGAGTGGTCAGAGAACTTCACCTTGGTTCCATTTTAGAAGATCAGAGCCAAGCACCACAATGTGCAAGTGGAGATAACTTGGCCATTAAACTCCTATCAGCAATAGAAAAATTGCAACAAAGTTTAGATCAATTGTTGCGTCAGAATTCCTCCACTTCCCAATCTCCACCCAATTACCTTCCAAATAACACATCTCAATCTCAATTAAGCAAGGGTGCTTGCTGGCGTTGTGGGGGGTTTGGTCATTGTGCGAGATCCTGTTCAGTAATTGTAGAGAAAAGAGTTAGCCGATGGCAGGGAAAGGGTCGTTCTCCACTACCAGGCGTCGGCTAAAGATTTCGAAGAAAATGAAGTTGGTATTTTAAGTAAAATGATTTAAAAAAAAAATCGCAAGGTTATTGTTTTGTTAGCCAATACTCCTTGTGAGTGCATTTCGAATCCCTAAGGGTAGGGTGGGAGTACTTGTAGTTAGGTCATTGGAGGAAAAGTTTGGTATTTTAATTCTCTTTTGCGACTAAAAAGGCATTGAGAATTCGGGGATAAAATATAAATATTTAAATGTTTGCGAACATTCATATTCATATAGAGGCTGGGCGCTCCTTGGGAGTAGATGTATATTAAAGATGTTTTGTTTATCAATTTGCTAAGTTAGCTGCACCGTTGATTCAGTTCAACTAATTCTCCATTTAGTAAAAAGAAAAAAAAAAGGAAAACTATTTAAGCTTGAGCGGATTATTCTAACGAATGATTCATTTAACTTGCTCAAAGAAAAGTGGATTCAGGCACCAGTTAGTTATCCGGGTTTTTTTAAAGGGTTTTTTTTTTAGAAATTGATACAATTCCCTAAAAGGTTTAGGGCCTTGCCTATCACAAGTAGGGGAGGATGGAAGGCGTCATCATTTAGCATATATGCTAATAGACAATTAAAACAAATAGAAAACAGATAACCAGATTTAGGATTATGTTAATGAAAGTTAAATAATTATTAAAATAGACAGTAGTGGGTAATTTAGAGACTATTTATTGGGAGCCCCATTTGTTCTATTTACAATTCGTTGGCTTATTTACAAAATGCTAAGCTGGGGGCTAGGTTGAATTGAGGGTTGAATGTTTTGGGGAGGGGGTTATCCTTTAATATGATCCGATCCCGTCTCATAATGTTGGTATAGTGGGCATGATACTTGAGGTATGATATTTTGCTGAATTCTGCATTATTTCAATGTATCGAAATGTATGAATGCAAATATTTTGGTGCTTTAACTTGTTATAGGTTTGTTTACACGCATTTTATATTGTAAAGATGGAAGGTGACATCATACGGAGTACGTTGTGGAGGTCTAGGGATATCCAGCTCCATTAGTTGTCCTGTATGATGTTTTTCCTGATATCTTTCATATATTTGCGATGTACAGGTACAAAATTATTGTTACCAGGGGATTTAACGTTTTGTTAAGAAGCCATCCTGTGCCAAGTCGGCACTTAATATTTGTTTGGTAACTGTATATAAAAAAAGATAAAAATTAAACAGTTGGAGTCTACATTTAGTAGACATAAAATAATACATATGTGACAAAATAGAGTATGAGTTTTATAATGTTAGTTGGAAGTAGCTTCGATGAGATAATTAGACACAGCTGGTTGTTGCTGAGACTGGGAATGTTGAGATTATTATGATACATAATTATACAGGTTTATGAGAAAGGTGTTAATTGTATGTATATAATAAGGCATGTTTAGTCTTGCTTCCAGTGATGTTTGGTTCTCGTGGTGAAGATGTTGTAGATTGTACAGTTTAACTTCTTCTCATGGGGGTTTGAGGAAAGAATGAAATTAAGGAATATATGCATGTAGGTTGTTTGTAATGTGGTTAACAGGTTGTGTTTATTTATTATTACAATTACCAGTTGACTTTGCAGGATGTCATTGTGTCGTCATTTTAGTGTTTATATCCTTCCATGTTTGGGAGCAGTTAAAATCGAGGGATGATGTTTATGCCTGCCTTTGATTTGGAGGTCTAGGGTTATCCAGCTCCAAAGAAGAGGAAGGGCATGACGTCATCCTGACATTATATTCTGTTGGCTGGGTTATATTTGCAAGGTCGACAAGACATTACAATTGCAGGTCTTCCTGGTTAATTGGTTGTAAAATAAATAAATTTAGATATTGTTGTATAATATGATTATGCATGGGTAATGAGTGTTTGACATTACAAGGAGAATGTCAACTGTAATTTGTTAAAGTACATTTTTAAGTCAAAGTGTTGGTTAATGCAGCCCAAATATGCTGTGTTGATAGTATATTGACAAAATTATGCTTTAAAGCAACACAGATATGTATTGCTTGATTAAATGATTCCCAGTTGGTAATCTAATATTTTATCTTAATTTTGTTCGATCTCCAGGTGAAAGATCGTTTTAGTAGGGGAGATTTGTAATAGTACGCTCATTTGGGCTAAAGGGGGCGCTAGAGCCATATAAAAGCCGGGTTGGGTTGATTAATGGTACGATTATTAGTTTGACTTGGTATACACCTAAAAGCTAAATAACATTAATTATGTTTTCAATAGTATGCCTGGAACTGGTAAACAACCCCTGGTTTTGAATTCTTGAATTAGATTAAAGTGTTTATTTCGATAAGCACGTTGGAAATGAATTCCTGCACCAAGATGTACATGTACAGGTGTTCATTTCCAATAACACATTAGACAATAGACTGTTTTGCCGGGGACGCGACATTCTCGCGAAGAGATAGACTCCTCCCATTTCTGTCGGTGACTAGATCAGATAACACTCATCTATTATGCTTTGTCATTGGTTATAATTAATTAAAGGTATAACTCCTCTCTTAATTGGTCGGATGACCTAAGGGTAGTTAGATATATTCCGTCTTGTAATTGGTTGGCTTCGTAAGAGTCCCCCTGGTTGGCTGGCAATATCATGTAATATCTAAGCCTCATCGGGTGCCGCGGTATTTAAATGCGAGGTGCGGGATTTTGAAGTCAGTTTTTAGTTCATATTATTTGAGAGTAGATATTATTTGAGTTTTATTTCATTCCTTTACCATGTTCAGTAGGATGTGCTGTTAATTTCAATCAATAGGGCCGCCCAGCCTCTGAGAGAAGCAGTTTATTTATAATGTTTATATACAAATAATACTCTTCGTTTGCAACGATTGATATATATATTTAATAAATTGGACTTCAACTGTAATTCCGAGCTTCCTGTGTTATTATTTATATTCGAACTTGTCATCTTCAACGCATTTACTGGCCCACCACACGTGTTTCATATTCTTCTGTATTTTTGTCTCATTTACATGCCAATTCTGCACAGAAACTTGTTTCAACTTCATGAGCTGTCATTCAATTGATTGATTGATTGATTTATTGACGGTAAAAGCCCTATTCAGCTACTCGGCTGGTTTACAAAGGGGCTGTGCAAAATAACAAAAACCGTAAAACATACTTGACAATAAGAAAATATACATGATATACAGAAATTAATGAAATAGAATTACCAATGTGCACAATGAACAAAGAAAATAGAAAATATGATCAATTTGTGTACATGTAAAATGAAAACATAAAATTATGAAATTCGTTTAGCTACAATATTGCTACGTATTAAATATGATAAAAAAACATATTACCATATAACGTAACATATCGTAATAAAATATAAGTTACTTAAAAAAAATATATTATTATATAACTTGAAATATGTCGAAATAAAATATAGGTTACTTAAATATAGGCCTAATATTTGGCAAATTCATTTATTTCATGACTTATTAAATTTATTAAAATAAAGGTGTATTGCATGTACAGACTAAAATATATGAAAATTCACTTAGGTAAAATAATGCTAAATTGCAAGTAATGTAAAACATATTTTGGAAAACAGTAAGTAAACAATCAAGCAATGCTTATGATGACAAGGCTGCACACATGCCAGGCCAACAGAATACATGTGCTAATGCTTTGTCTAGGAAGTTCAAAACTGCTTTAAAATGTGATTTTCTTGTAGACTCTGATCGAAATTCTTTACAATTTGAAGCACTGAACAAATCCTCAGATTTAAATAAAGTTAAAACGTTGGTAACCTCATCATCGGTAATTCCTATTCCTTCAAGTTTCTTTTTTAATTTTGGTATCAAATTTTGTTGGCTTAATGCATGAATATCCTGAACTGTGTCAATTATTTCCTGAATTGTAGAGTTGGGCAGTAGTAATTTTGCCTCCAACTTCAGATAAAACAAGGATAAGCTGTGCTTGAATGAGTCAGCGGATACATCTACTTCATCATCTGTCACACTTTCCTCGTCACTTGAGTGCAGTCTTCCAGGAAACTCCTGATTATTTTCTTGGGCGGATTCAGTTAACACAGTACCAGTTTCACTTGAAGTTGAGTCTAACTGAATCTGGTCTAACTTATTGTGAACTCTTGATATATGTGACGCAAAAGACGACCTCACTGAAAAACGTTTTTTGCAATTGGCAAAAGGACAGCGTATTTCAACTCCGTGTTTGATATGAACTCTAAGATGAGAAAGTATGTCATGGATTTCCTCACATTTTACAGTACAGAGTGGACAATTCCAGGTAGAAACGCAGAAAAACTGGGCATCTTTTTTTCTTGAAAATGGTTGATGATCCCTATGCACATGGGTTTTGAAGGATGAATAATTTCTGAATGTTCGATTGCAGCCAGGAACACCACACGGGAAATCGAAATTCACCACATTTCTATGGACTGAAAAGTGTTCAGAAAACCGCTTCAATGATCCAGAAGAATGATTACATAGCTTACAAACGTACATGGGTATATGATGTCCATGTAGAGCATCCGTCTGATTAGTGTTTCAGCATGCACACTGTGTGACTTCAGCAGTAATCCATGGCATACTGCAAGAAAGAAGAGCGGAAAACAATACCTTTAATATGCATACGTACACATAACTTTTTATGTACAGCATTGACAGATTAAAAGTTATTTAAATGATAAATGAATAATAAAAAAAAAGATAAAGGACAAAAAATACAAAAGAAAATCAAAAGAAAAACATAAATTCATCAAATATAACCAGTTGTCACGAGCCTCCTGATGATGACTGTATCCAAAAACCTCAGCAAAAAAACATTTGATTTCACGGCTATGAATGTTACTACATAAGTGAAATTAACATTCATTTGCGGTAAATGAAACTAGTTCTGTAAAACAAATTTACAATCCTTAAAGACAAAAATTACTGTAATTTACTGTTAGTATTTGAAGAACCTACGGTAACAGCAATTTACTCTAAGAAATGCAGTGATTTACTGTAGGAAAGTTTACAGGCAGATACTTTGAGTAAAAATTGATGGTAACTTACTGTAGATATAACCTACAGTTACTGTAAATTAAAATTACAGTGAATTACAGTAGACAAGTACTCAAAATTAATATGAAATAAAATTACTGTAATTTACTGTAAACTAGCAGTAAGTTACTGTAAATTACAGTAATTTTACAGTAATTACTCAGTAATTTTACAGTAACTTACTGCCAGTTACGGAATGGCCTATTTGGTTGCTATGACAACGCTGCGACCTTCAAAAAAGTAAATTACAGTAATTTTACAGTAAATTACAGTAATTTTAAAGTAACTTACTGTAAATTACTAAGTAACAGTAAAATACTAAGTAATTTTACAGTAACTTACTGTAATTTTATTTCATATTTTAACTTTTAAGTAAAATTACACTATGCAGCAGGATTGCCAGTACTTTGCTGTAATTTCTTCAGTAACGTGCTGTAGACTACACTACATGAGCTTAGACTTGTGCGTATTCAACTGATCACGCAGTGTGCTCATGATGGACTGATGCTGTAGTCGATCGTAGTGTGTGCGGTGTCCTATAAGTTATAAGTCTTGATGGTCTTGACGTTAGACATTTCCAATTTAACGTGAGCATGCATATCCATGTGCAATGGCATCGCATTGACAGTGACACTGTACGCTGGTACTGTCCCACACACCACAGCACAGCACGTACAGTACACATATACCGTAGACGGAACAATTACAAACACAATCCCTATACTTTCCACAGTCTGACAATTCTTCACTTCAGCGGGATACAAATCAAATCATGACTCTGATAATTGGCAATCTGTAACTTACCTCGGATCCCCTTGGAATTGACTTATTGGTCATCAATATCCCAGCTCGAGGATCAGGACCAGGAACAGAACAGATTCAGATTCGTTGCTCAGGATCAGGCCGGCCAGCTCAAGCTATATATCTCAGCTCAAATCTTTGTAGAAAATTAAAAATGGCGGCGCGGCGTGGCGGGCTAGCGCGGGAGCCAATCACGTGCAACGCATACGCGCATATGCAGCCGATCCGCCTAATGCGCATGTGCGCTGTATCCCACAATGCTTTTTGCACGCTCCTTTACACTAGCTTACTGTAGATATTTGTTCCCATGCTCTACGACACTGATGTTTACAGCAATATACTGTACAGCAACGTACTTATACAGTTAATTATCGTAAAATCGTTATTACAACATATTACTGTTGTAAATCACAGTATTTTACTGCATGAGTTACAGCAAATTTTTACAGTGCAGGCATAGTTAAAATGACAATGCAATAAGTACATTAGACTAACAGATACATTTGGACACATTTGACGGTTATAATTCATAGTCCTCGTTTAGGTGGTATGAGCTATTGGAATGTTATACAATGAAAACCCGCATCCTGTTGGTTACACATCACAATTTGGATGGGTGGAGATTAGCAATATACATGCCTGACCTATGAGGACATGAGTGACATGCACTATTAGGGTTCGAACCCACGACCTCCTCATACACAGTCATTCGATCAAACCACTCCACAACGACACCACAGCACATCAATCAACCGAATTCTGATAGCCAATTTATTCAAAACCTAGACCAAAGTTAAGCATTGATTAACGAAACTACATTTAGACACACCCAGCACAAAGTCTCTTTGGTGATATCCTGATTAAGCTAAATCCAGGTTCAAGTCTAATTTTATTAAGACTGTGTTGAATGTTAAGTTAGGAATCCAATATTACAAAACTGTTTATTAAAATACAGCAATATGACAAACACCATCTTGCAAGGAGGAACTAATGGGATAAGAAAGAGGGGCAGACCAGACATGGACTGATAACATCAAGCAGTGGACATGTATGTCATTTGATTTTGAGCAGCTAACGAACAACTAAATTCAGAATGTTCGGGAGAACCTGTGTCTCAAGGTCCATTTCATTGTTACCCACCCCCCCCCCCCCCCCACGGCCTCCAAGCTATGGAACAGAGATGGAGAGATAGATAAGTAGATAGATATATAGATAAATAGATAGTTAGATATACTTCTATTTCGTAAACTTACTTCGGGAATTTCCATGAGATAGCCATGCCAATGAAGAGTGGTATAACCAAGATGGCAAGCTGTTGGGCCAGTTCGGAGTAGGGTGTCACTAATCTTTGGTTCTCCGTGGTGAATGGTGTCGCGTAGATGTAGAGATTCAGAGGCATCATCCCGAGTGCGATCACAGATGAGAAGAAGGTCATCGTGATGCTGAGTACCAAATCGACGTCGAGAAGAGCACAGAAGATATTACTAAGCCAACCACCTGGTGCCGTACCCACCAAGACAATCCCAATTGACGTAGCATCGTCCTCTGTTATAGGAACAAATCATCATGGGGAGTGTTTCACGAAGACTAAGATCAACTTTAAAGATAAACTCCAGTTCTTGTAATGCTATCGCATTGTGAAAGAAAAGGTGCGGAATGGATCAGAAACAGTTGATCATAATTATAGCATGTAAGCATTGGTGTGCACTGCAAGGTTCTGGAGTCATCAAAATCATCATAAATTTGGCAGAGTCTTGGTAAAGTAACAAACACTGTACACAGAAAGCTATATATGGGACAACACACATGGTGTCGGGGCTAGTACTACCTTGATTTCCTTGTCTTTCTATGCTCATTACTCAGCCAGTATACATTTTCTTCCAAAATTGTTTGGCACATGTCATTTATTTGTAATCTTGAACATTCAGTGTAAGTTTCGTTTGATTCTCCTGTGAGAATGATTTTTTTTTTTTTTTTTACCAGAACTGGAGTTTATCTTTAAGTTGGACTTAAATATGACAGGCCATTCATGCCACTGTTGCTCTCACCATTGGTCTCTCAATTATGATCTTTAGATAAATTCTATGTGTTACCATGATTTGTACATCCCTTGAGAGACCATTGCAGTAAACGATGACAGCAGTAAACAGTGGCATGAAGGGCCTGCCATAGTTAAGTCCAACTTAAAGTCAATCTTAGTCTTTGAAACACTCTATGGTATGATAACAGCTAACCTTGTGGCAGCGAGTTAGTAATGGACAATCTGTCCATCTTAAAAAACAAAAGCACAAGCTTAAAAGAATTGACCTAAAGATACTTTACTACCCCCCCCCCCAACTGTGGTTTAAAACGTGTATTGTGATTGTATAATTCAAATAATTTGCAATATAGTTCGTTGAGCTCCAAATATGCTTTGAAACTACATTGACTTTACCCCCAGTAGTCATTCATTAGCTAAAAGTGCACTTAAAAGAAATCACATAGGAAACATTGTCAGGAAAACTCCCCCTCAGGGACCCGTTTCACCAAGCCTTATTTCAATGACAAATGACAAAAATCAGTGACAAATCTGCTGATAACCAATCAGAAGCAAGGATTTCAGTAGCTTATAACAAAATCTGTCAAATGTCTCTGATGACAAGTTTTGTGAAATAGGGCCCTGATCCGCCCCTGTTTTCGATCAAGAAATCATGCTATCAACAACAAATAGTGTCAGAGACATATGAAATAATATTACATTTGTTTTTCGTCCCTCTCTCAAATACTTAGTACCTGCAAAGAGGAGCGCAATGACATACGTCATCGCAGGCATGATGATAAACTGACAGAAGAGACCGATCAAGATTCCATAAGGTCGACGAACATTTTGCCAAATCTCCTTGGGATCTATGCTTCCTCCCATCGACAGATAACTGAGTAGAATCCAAGCCAAGACGATGTACA
>JAVYIG010014596.1:0-40661 GCA_035222895.1 Strongylocentrotus droebachiensis | reverse complement strand
TGTTATAGATGCTGTGCATGTAGTGGCCGGGCTGAAACTCCCTCGCAGGATGAAATGGAGTGAAAAGAAAGAAGCAGTAGAGATAGATTGAATGAGGGATTGATAGAAAGATGGCCAGAAAGAAAGATTCAAAGATAGATAGATGGATAGATACATCTCACCGTTATGGATGCTTTGCGTGTAGCAGCCGGGCTGAAACTCCCTCGCAGAATGAAATGGAGTGAGAAGAAAGCAGCGGTAAGGATAGATTGAGTGAGGGATAGATAGATAGATGGCCAGAAAGATAGATAGATAGATAGATAGAAAGATAGATAGATAGATACATCTCACCATCATGTAAGCCATGTATGCAGGGGGCCGGGGTCAAACTCCCTCGCAGAATGAAATGGAGTGAGAAGAAAGCTGCGTAAGGATGGATCAAATGTAGGATAGAAAAGCGCTATATAAGAACGAGCTATTATTATTATTATTACTAGATAGATGAATAAATGGGTAGAGAGATAGATTAATATACAGATAGACATGTAGATGGACATGTAGATCATACAATCTGAAGCTATGCATGTTGAGGCTGGTCTGTAACTCCCCATAATGGACTAAAAAGATTGTTGCATTAGGCCTGTCATCATCAGCTCCAGATTGCCAAATAGCCCGCCATTTTCTGATTTGGGAAATAATCCAGAAGTTACAAAATGACCTCGAAACTTGAGCTTGAGAAATTAGCTTGAGATATTTTGCTCAGTGTTCGTGCATAGTGCGAGTCTTCGGGCTGGTGCAGACGCACCCGAACAAATAGTGGGATATTTTGCAAACTAGCCCAAGATATCTTGGGATGATTATCTCAACCAAGTCCCGCTAATTGCAACTTCAGGCTAATGAAGACGCAAATTAACTGGATAATTTGCGATCCGGATAGTTCTATATGCGGGGTATTTGGCAATCTCGAGCTGATGAGGACAGGCCTCGTGAGGATGGATCTGATACGGAATAGATTGATAATAAGATACTGCTGATTTATTCCTGTATACAGAAAGATGAATTGATAGACCGTACTATCTGGAAGTGTCAGGTGTGCATGTTTTTTTTTTTAACAGATGCTTTTGAAAGCAACCATATTCCTGGTCGTTTGGAAACTCACTTGCTTCTGTTTATCCCATCACCATGGAAACCATAGAATGAGTGCATGCCGTTGCTATATAGACTATGATGCATACAAATGAAGCATAAGAAACAAAATAATTCCCACTCTCATAATTTATCTAGGATGATCTAGAGACATGTATACCCACGGTGCACGCAGTAATCTGGGTGTATTGTTTCCTCACAGGTTGCCATCTATTAGAGTAGAATTTGACTTGAAAATATAGGAATGAAACAGTCCCATGATTATCTAAATTATTGATTTTATATTAAAGCCTGTCTGCACTTCTTGTAGCTACGTGCGCCCTCTATATAACAAACAATGCCTAAGTGGTACATGTTGGTCCCCCATGATGCCCTTTTTCTTATGTTAATTGAAAGCTGATTTGATGAGATAACCAACCGTCAGTGAGCATGCAGGGAGGTCTAATCCCTCCTGGCCAAAGTAGTGCAGATAGGTTTTAATTGATAATCAGAGATCTCAAGGTGCACATAAATGCATATTATCTATTTATTCGTAGACAGTGTACATGTATCTATCTTTTTACACAAAATGTTTACATCCATCATGCTACATTTATCTATCTGTCTTTCTACATGTATCTAATCTCTGTTTGTCTGTCTCTTTATCTACAGAGACAGAACTTCTATATCTATCTATATATCTATCTATATATCTTTCTATTTTTCTACATGTATTATGTACTTCATGATTTATCTTCTGCCTACTTGTTATAATAAATATATATTGTATCAGTCTAACGGTCTCAATACTTCTGCATCGATCCCTGACTTAGATGGAGATATCTGTTTCTTTCCTCTCTTTCTGTACATCTGTCTGTCTATCTATCTATACAGTCAAACCTGCCTTAGTGACTACCTGTCTACAAAGGCTACTTTTTGTGTTTCCCTTGGGTGGTCGCTATAGACAGGTTTGACTGAATAGCTATGTATCTATGTATCTATCTATGTATCTATGTATCTTTCTATGTATCTATGTATCTATGTATCTTTCTATCTATCTATGACTATCTACCGGTATCTATCTATCTATTTCTTTATCCATTCTACTATCTATCTTTTTATCTTGTTCTTGGTCTTCTTTATCTAACCTTGTTGTAGATCGATGAGATCATGAGCCTGCTTGGCCTAATGGAGTGTGCCAAGACCAGGACCTCTCAGATATCTGGGGGCCAGACCAAGAGACTAGCGATAGCCCAGGAACTGATCAACAACCCTCCCGTCATGTTCTTTGATGAACCTACCAGGTAATCTTTTTCTTCAATAGATCTGTATCTCTTCAACAATTCTTGTCCCTTTGTTTGTATATGTTATGGGGTAGCCCTGCTTACAAGCTGACAACATCTGGAGCATTCCAGCAATTTTTATATCCCCTGGGGGTGTTTCTCAAAGATCCGAAGTTGAACTTACTCTAAGTTGGCCTTAACAATTATGGAAAGCCGTTAGCATCTTTGAAAATATTTTGTAAAAAAAAAGTTATTTCAAAATGCATAACATGTTGATTCAAATCATTCATATTTTCTATTATCAAGGAGATTTCATGTTCTTGATGTAAATACTGGAATTTCTGCTCATGAATATATTTCATTTTAAGGCTACAAATGGCTCTCCATATATTTGAAGTCCAACTTAGAATTTAGTTCTACTTAGGATCTTTGTGAAACACCCCCTGTTATGTATTAATTGTGATTTGTTAAATAATTATTTAAAGAATAATTAATTGTGACTTTATATTATCAATACTTTATATGTGTTTTAAAGGAAGTGAAAATAAATTACTAAATTGAAACAGAACCTTTTTTGTGTGCAAATTGCCTCTCTTCATCCAGGTGTTAAACATGCTGAATGTGTTTCAAAGATAATTTAAAGCGGGACTGCACTACTTGTAGCTACTTGTGCCCTCTATATAGCCAACAATAATATATATACCATGCTTTGCACCAGCTAGAAACAAACCAGATTTGGGCAATGTTCCCAGTTTTGAGTTTTTGGGATGACGGTCGCTGTTTTGAGGGGAAAAAAAGAAAGAAAAGATATATCCAACTAACCGACCCAGGTTCTGGCACCTAAAGGGCAATACAACATTTTTAGTAATTATAATTGCAGTGCCCACAGAAGAGTAGTATTACAACTGATGTGGCTACTCTAGCTAAATAAGAACAATTGTTTTATTCAGTTTTTTTTCTTCTTCAAGACTAAATGAAGTCAATAATTTTTTTTTTTTCTTTCTTTCTTTCAGTGGTCTAGATAGTATGTCCAGTTTGACCTGTGTGAAACTCCTGAAGAGTCTGGCCCACGGAGGGAGAACTGTCATCTGTACCATCCATCAGCCAAGTGCAAAACTCTTTGAGATGTTTGATAAGGTAACTATTGAGATTAAACATCTTCAGACTTTTGAACTGCTATCATTTTTCAAATATTGCAGTGTACAAGAGGATTTTACACCAAATGCCATGATGGTTATCAATGATAAACGAAGAAGAGGTCACACAAATGATTATTATTAGTTTCATTGGAGTTATGCAATAAAAAGTAACAACTTTGCTTTTGAACTTCATTAGTCTTCAGACTTTGTGATGTGTATTCTAAGGACGTCTAAATGGGGGGGGGGGGGGGGGAGGAGGAGGGGGGGGGGGGGAGTGGCCTGTAACTCACAAGCATACTTTTCACCAGAGGCCCCTCCATATTTCACTCCTTTCTTTTTCGTTCTCACTTTCTGTTTTTGTCTCTATCAATAGAATCCATATCTATTGTGTACCTTTTACTTAATGAAATCATTGCAAAATATGAAATAAATGTGAAATATGAAACGATAAACTGAATCTGAAATGTAGAGGATTTGTGGTCCATTTTGATAAGTCTCCGGAATGAACGGTGAACAACAATGTGTAGGGTTCAAATCCCTGCCACAACATTAAAGTCCTTTGGCAAGACATTGATTTACATTTCCCACTCTCGACCCAGTTGAGGTTATAGTTTCAGTTTTATTTTTCATTTCCAACAGAACAGTTTGACAAGAAATCAGATATACAATTTCAACGTTCAATAATATAATACATTTTACATGGTTTATAGTTATGAAATAGTTAATGGTTGCCTGGCAGGAATTGTAAATAGTAATTCCTTAAAATGCTGTCGCTGTTGCGGCAGTTGTGCAAAGGCCAGGGTAATAATAAGTGAGTGCCACGAGTGGCAATGGCCGGGCCATTCATGAGCGCTGTACAAGAACTCACTGTCATTATCATTATTAAATGTGACCTTTGACACTTGTTGTTCTTTTTGTTGTTTCTTTCATAGTTATACATCCTAGGAGACGGCCAGTGTTTGTACAGAGGCACAGTAGCTAACCTGGTTCCATACCTTCATTCCATGGGCTTTGTATGCCCACCCTACCACAACCCAGCAGATTTTGGTAAGATGGCATGGGGGAGGGGGGAGGGGGAGGGGAGGAGTAGGGGAAGGGGAGTGGTAGGGGGGAGGTGAAGGGGAGTGGTATGGGGGAGGTGAAGGGGAGTGGCAGGGGGAGGTGAAGGGGAGTGGTAGGGGGGAGGTGAAGGGGAGTGGTAGGGGGGAGGTGAAGGGGAGGGCATGGGGGATGGGGGTGGTGAAGGGGAGGGCATGGGGGATGGGGGAGGGGGTGGGGGTGGTGAAGGGGAGGGGATGGGGGAGGGGGATGGGGTGGTGAAGGGGAGGGCATGGGGGATGGGGGAGAGGGTAGGAGTGGTGAAGGGGAGGGCATGGGGGAGGGGGTGGGGAGGGCATGGGGGGTGGGGGAGGGGGGTGGGGGTGGTGAAGGGGAGGGCATGGGGGATGGGGGAGGGGGATGGGGGTGGTGAAGGGGAGGGCATGGGGGGTGGGGGAGGGGGATGGGGGTGGTGAAGGGGAGGGCATGGGGGGTGGGGGAGGGGGATGGGGGTGGTGAAGGGGAGGGCATGGGGGTGGGGGAGGGGGATGGGGGTGGTGAAGGGGAGGGCATGGGGGTGGGGGAGGGGGATGGGGGTGGTGAAGGGGAGGGATAAATACATGTACAGTTAACAACTGAATTATTCATACCCTTAACAAGATATGTTACTTTTTTATGTGTGTGAAAATTGATTTGTCCCGATATATGTTTCGTGATAATACGACATATTAAAACTTAGGTAAACACAGAAATATCAACATTTACAAGTGATATGAATAAATAAGTTGTTAACTACATATGTATGTGCATGTCCTGATATATGTTTCCATGCTAGAGAAATGAATGTACCTGCATGTGCAATGTATTAGTATTTCATGCTCCATTTGAAAATGAAACTGAAAGTAAATACTAAAGGCCCTGTCACACAGGGGATGCATGGCGAGCGCACGGTCAGCGCATTGGAAATTTGCAATTTTGGCCAGTGCGTTGTCGTGCGCCCAACTTTTGTCGAAGCTGCAGCGAGCTGACGCCAAATGCATAGCGTGTTGCTAGCGCGTTGAGTGCATACAGGGCGCATACAGTGCGCATACAGACCGTACACAGAGCGCACATGATAACAACTTCCACGAATGCACAGCGAGTTGCTAGCACGCTGGACGAATGGTCCACGCATGCACCGCGTTCTCAACAGGTGGTCACACATAGACGACGCACGGCCCGCGCATTGGAAATCGGAAAAGGCAGTGTGCCTAACTTTTGTCATGATTTTGGAAAAGCTAGGGAGCTGACACAAAATGCACAGCGTATACAGGGCGTGTGCTCCGCGTATGTCTGGTGCTGGTCTAGCGTGCTCCACCCATGTCTGGCGCGCCTTTGGCGTGTAAATTCATGCGTCGAGCTTCACGCACACTTTTGAGCATGCTAAAAAAATCCAGACGCACACAACGAATGACGACGAATGCATAGCGTGGGTCCAGCGCGCTTGACGAACGAGTAACGAATGATGACGCACGCCTAGCGAACGACAACGCACTGGCCCAAATTGCAAATTTCCAATGCGCTGACCGTGCGTCCCCCATGCATCCCCTCTGTGTGACCGGGCTTTAAAACTTGAAATTGGTCTGCTGAATGATTACCGGTAGTCATAACTCTTTTCATCCACTTATTTGGCATTAATGATTTTATCTTGTTAATCTTACGTACCTTACACACAACTTTTGGTAATTGATTTGTAATGATTTGGTTATTTTAGAGTATGATTACAATCAATTCAGCACACAACTTGATAATAATCTATGAATATCTGAGAGGAAATATGATTGCATTCACATATTTTGATATATCTTTATATCTTACTATGAACTTTAACAAATTTTTAACGCATTTCATGTAATGTTTGATTTTCACAATTTTACAAAACATCAAACACATGTGTTTGATGTTTTGTAAAATTGTAAAAAGTCACACAGGCAATTCAGCCATCGGGCTACGAGATGATTTTGAATTATACAAACCATTATTAATAGTATGATCCTTCATCTGCTATCATTACCGTGAAAATGTCATCACTCCAGTCTCCTTCAAACCTTTTTGCCTTCACAGTCATAGAACTTGCATCAGGTGAATATGGCACAGCCATGGAGCAATTGACCAAAGCTGTCGAGGACGGAGAATGCGAGCGATTCAGCAGCCATACCAGCCAGTCATCCATACAGGGGGCATGTGGGGGCGTGGCCGTTGCTAACGGCAACTCGCAGACCAATAACGGCATGGCAACGGTGGTGATTCAGGAGCCAGACGGGATCAGTACCAAGATAACTACAGTAAGTCCTGTATGACTAGAAGCTTTGCGTATGTGAATATCACAAGTG
Organism: Strongylocentrotus droebachiensis; assembly: GCA_035222895.1. Lineage (NCBI taxonomy): Eukaryota > Metazoa > Echinodermata > Echinoidea > Camarodonta > Strongylocentrotidae > Strongylocentrotus > Strongylocentrotus droebachiensis. Next base: position 33,725 of record JAVYIG010014596.1, on the reverse strand, counting down.
GGTCCAAATTGAAACATTTTTTTGAAAAATACCAGCAAATCCAGGAACTTGCTCAAATGAATATTTCAAGTTGGATTAGATCCAAAAATAAAATAGCCTTAAAACCAGAAACTTTTGTGGCATAAAACTTTCCAAAATTGTTGAAAATGGCAATTTTCACCAGTCTGAACCATTAAGAAATTGTGCAAACCTTCATCCCTGGAATAGTTAATGGTTTTTACAAATTGAATTAAACTACACAACATTTCTTTAAAAAAAAAATGCAGCAGTTTGATTGATGAATGCATACAAGGTATTTACATGATTTACTACATGTACATGTTCGTAATGAAGTACTAGGATGTAAGCTAAGAAAAGTTATTCCCATACCTCAGTATATCCTTAATTTTGTTTGTGTAAAGCATCATATTTACTGATGGTTAGTTAGAGATATACTTTCTGTTTACTTTAGTCAAGTATTAAAGGGGATATCTCAGATTTCTCGCTGATGAAAATTGCTGAATGTAAATGTTTACTTTTTATCCATCAAAACATTATTATAGGAATAATATATTTTTGTTTGCTTGCAGCCGGAGCACAAAATGCCAGACTTTTTAACGACAAGTTTTGGAACAGATGTTTTCATGCAGTTCTGGGTTCTCTTCAAGAGAACTTTCATCACCATCTTCAGAGATCCTGTAAGTATGATCACGACTGTCGCGTGGTAGTGGATATAATGATGATGATGATGAAGATGGTGGTGGTGGTGGTGGTGAAAGTGATGATGATTATGATGATGAAGATAATTGTGATTATGCTAGTGGTGTAGTGTTGATGTTGGTGTGATGCTGGTGGTGGTGATGATAGTGGTGGTGGTGGTGATGATGATGGTGGCAATGATGATTGTGATGGTGATGATGATGATGATGATGATGATGTTGCTGATTATGATGATGATGATGGTGATGATGATGACAATGACGATGATGATGGTGCTGATAATGATGAGGATGATGATGATGATGATGATGATGATGACGATGATAATAATTTTGATTATACTAGTGTTAGTGGTGTTGGTGCTGTTGGTGATGATTATGGTGGTGTGATGCTGCTGGTGGTGGTGATAGTGATGATAGTGGTGTTGATGGTTTTGATGATGATGATGATGATGATGGTAATGATGATGATGATGAAGATACATTACCATGTAATCGTGATGGGGATGATGATGATGATGATGTATCCTGACATGCCTCTCATCCTTCTCTCATCCTCCAGACCCTCACTCACACACGGTTCTCCTCTCATGTAGTCATAGGGGTCTTAATCGGCCTCCTCTATCTTGACATTGGTGATGATGCTGGCAAGGCATTCAACAATGCTGGTTTCCTCTTTCTTTCTATGCTGTTTCTCATGTTCTCTGCAATGATGCCTACAGTATTATCATGTAAGTCCTACAGTATTATCATGTAAGTCCTACAGTATTATCATGTAAGTCCTACAGTATTATCATGTAAGTCCTACAGTATTATCATGTGAGTCCTACAGTATTATCATGTAAGTGTGATCAATTTTCCCTCACAATTCAGTGTGATTCTTTGCAATTCGTCCAGTGTCACATTTTTCTTTCGTCCATTCATTTCAAACAAAAATGAATAATCTCATGGAGAAAAAACAACAATTACTGATGGTAACATTACTAGAAAAACTATATGTAAGTGTTCATAATTGCCCTTCAGCATTGTTGGTAGTGGATTATATGGGAAACTAAAGTCCTAACTAGCTGCTAGCTGCCTCCATAAAAAAGATGAATTAGTTAAAACAAGTTAAAACATGTCATGTGTGAAGGGGGGTGTAGGGTTTACATGTGCATGCTTTTTGTTGATATTGTTTCTGTTGAAATATCTGTAATCATGGTAGTAGATTGGCAGTGAGGGTAGTATCATGGGATCCAGCGATCATTGATGACCGACATAACTGTAATTCCACTCCTTTTATTCCAATTTTTCTGTACCGGTTTCTAGCTTTCACCATGTCCCTCTTTTCATCTCATCCTATTCTCCTTTTTCTCTACATTATGCTGATTATCATGACAGTTTCCTGTGATTCTTTTTTATTTGCTTTTCCAATTCTGTTCATAGCATCCCGGTATTCAAATAAGCATTTTGGTCAGTCGTATTATTACCGGTATCGGCGAGCGTTTCTCAAACTCTTTCTTGTCTCTCTCTGTTTGGTTTGCTGTTTAGTTCCACTAGAGATGAATGTTTTGATACGGGAGCATCTCAATTACTGGTACAGCTTGAAGGCATATTATATTGCTAAAATGATGGCTGATCTACCATTCCAAGTAAGTACATTCAAACCTGTCTATAGCGACCGCCCAAGGGAAACACAGAAAGTTGTCTTTGTAGACAGGTTCCTTTAGTACATGTTTCAATGAGAAACCCTTTTCAATGGAAACAAAAAATGTGCTTGTTGTAGACAGGTTGTCTTTGTAGACAGGTGGTCACTAAAGCAAATTTGACTGTATATGGTGCTCTCACATCTGCTCTTGTGACAATAGCTCAATCCAGGAGGGTGTTTCACAAAGACAAGGTCGACTTTAAAGGGATAGTCCACCCCAGGATTTTCTTTAGCTGACGATATAGACCTAATAATACCATGAAGAATGATACAAGTCTCATTAAAATCCATGATCACATAACGAAGATATATCGACTTTTTTATCGAAAATCAGCCGCCCCCCAAATGCAAATGCGTTACATGGGCATGAAACGATTGTGACGTATGTTGCGAGCTGCCTTCTTATTTCGGAGACATTCACTTTCGCTTTCACTTTCATTCATGATTCGTCGTGTCAGTGCGATAACAGTGTATCGCGAGCGAAAGTGAATGTCTGCGAAATAAGAAGGCAGCTCGCAACATACGTCACAATTTCGATACTATCGGTTATTTTTTGGCGATCGTTTTTTGCCCATGTAACGCATTTGCATTTGGGGGGCGGCTGATTTTCGATAAAAAAGTCGATATATCTTCGTTATGTGATCATGGATTTTAATGAGACTTGTATCATTCTTCATGGTATTATAAGGTCTATATCGTCAGCTAAAAAAAATCCTGGGGTGGACTTTCCCTTTAAGTTGGACATAACTATGGCAAGCAATTCAGGCCAGTAGTTCCTCTGGCCATTCCTGGCATTGGTTTATCAAGGGACGTACAAATCATGGTCACAAATCTACAGAATTTACCTGTTTTGATAGTTCATTATTGAAGTTAAAAATATTATCTAAAGATCATTATTGAGAGACCAATGGTGGGAGTAACCAGTGGCATGAATGGCCTGCCATAGTTAAGTCCAACTTAAAGTCGATCTTAGTCTTTGTGAAACACTCCCCTGCTCCAGCAACAATAGCTCCAGGGGGGTGTTTCACAAATACTAAGATCAAGCTTAAAGACCATATCCAAACTGAAAAATTAAATGGATGAATTATATATCAATGGAAAGCTTACAAGCCATAGTTTAATTACAGTAATATCATTCATATGCCATTTGAGTGTCTGTCAGAGGAGTATCAGCTCTCTGAAAACTCCAAATCTAAAGCTTTGAAAATCGGAAGTTGTCGACCTAAAAACTTGCTATCGACTTGATGACATCATCTTATGTGGAGTATGCAAATTCACAATTACTTTGCATTAATTAAGCACGGTCCATCCCCTCAGCTATATACAGTAGGTGAACCAATAGGGTCAACATGTTATGTCGTCACTGTAACTTTGGCAAATTTGACCCCTGTTGACCCGTAATTTGGAGGGGTGCGGAAAATGAGGTTTTAATTTGCTTTTGTGCAATAAATATGAAAGGGTAAATACTTTGAAGTTGCCTTATGTGTATTCATATTGTTTTTAAACTTGCAAAAGCTAGGGTAATAATTTCCAAAGCTCCTTGGAAGCGCATAGAGACGTCATATAAAGTGAGATACGCTTTACAAGAACCGAATAATTAAAGATAAACTTGAGTTCTGGTAAAAAAGGAAAATGAATTCTCACAGAATCTAACAAAACTTACACTGAATGTTCAAGATTACAAATAAATGTCATGTGCCAAACAATTTTGGAAGAAAATGTATACTGGCTGAGTAATGAGCATAGAAAGATAAGGAAATCAGGGTAGTACTAGCCCCAACACCATGTGTGTTGTCCCATATACATCTTTCTGTGTAAGTGATTGTTACTTTACCAAGACTCTGCCAAATTTATGATGATTTTGATGACTCCAGAACCTTGCATTACACACCATTACTTACATGCTATATGATCAACTTTTCTGATCCTTTCCACACCTTTTCTTTCACAATGCAATCGCATTACCAGAACTCAAGTTTATCTTTAATATATTGTTATAAAATTATTTTCAGATCGAGTGCTTGTTTTTTACTGTTGTACAGTGACATAAAACCTCAACCATACAGAGGAAAGTATTATTTGATGGCAACCCTTTAATTCCTGTTTTATTTTCAGATTATAATGCCTGCTGTCTATTGTACGATAGTCTACTGGATGACAGGACAGCCCACAGATAGCGGTAGATTTACATTGTTCATCGCCATGGCAATATCCACATCATTAGTTGCACAGTCATTAGGACTGATAATAGGTGCAGGGCTACCATTGGAGGTAAGACATTGGGATTTCATTTACCATTAGCCTCATTAGGTAGCGTAGTGTAGGGTTGCGGTTCTCACACAATTCCTAGCAGTCTTAACACAGAGGGCAGCCCAGCAGACATGTTTTCAGATTGATACCTGCTGGCTAACTAACCAGGTTTTAATGTGTAATTGCATTACTGCATTCTATGTAGCATTCCACATACATTCCATGCAAATTAGAAGAAACAAATTAATATTCATATACCAGTAGTCACATACAAGTATAAATCAACATCACAAAGTATTCTGGAATATTCAAACATGAACGCAAGGTATATATTGACTATTCATAGTTACGTAAATTATACTTTAAAGCCCCACTGTCCTACTTGGAGCTACTTGCTCCCTCTATATAGAAAACTTCCCCAATCGGTGCCTGTTGGTCCCCCATGATCCTCTATTTCTTATGTTATTTGAGAGCTGAGTTGATGAGATAGCCACCTGTCAGTGACCTCGCTGTGTGGTCTAATCCCTTCTAGCCAAACTAGTGTTGATAAGCTTTAAGCTTTACTACATCGGTGAACATTGATAGATGAAAGTATGGTGGATGAAAGGGTGAATGTGAATGAGGGATGACCTGTAGTATGAAAGGGATGAATCATGGATATGAAGGGAAGTTTAAGAAGTTCAAAATAAATCCCTACAGTAGGTTGCTCACTGACATACAAAAAAGCCATCCTTTATTTCTCCTTTTTCTCCTTCCCCCGTTCTCTTGATTTCTTCTCTGACCAATCACCCCCTTGTCCCCCCCCCCCCTCCCTCTCTTCATACCTTTGATCAACTTTGTCCCCTATAACTGTTCATCTCATTATTCACCACCTCTTATGTCCTCCCCTTATCTTCCTCCGATGCTCCTTTAAACTTCTACTACCTCTCTCCTTATTTTCCACCTGATCTCCCCTTACCTTCAACCAATAATCCCCTCATCTTCTACATCCACTCGCTCATCTTCTACCAACTCTCCCCTTTCAACTCTCTCCATACCCTTCATTATCTCTTCCCTTGTCCCCATCGACTACCCCCCCCCCTCTCTTGCCCCCATCAATTCCCCCCTTGCCCCCATCGACTCCCCCCCTTGCCCCCATCGACTCCCCCCTTGCCTATGCCGACACCCTAACGTAACCAGGTGGCTGTATTTGTAGGTCCAGTCTCGAGCATCCCCATCCTCCTCTTCTCGGGGTTCTTCGTCACCCTGGATAACATCCCTAGCTACCTGCGCTGGATGAGCTACGGTTCCTTCGTCCGCTACTCCTACGAGGGCGTTATGATCTCCGTCTACGGTCACGATCGAGGACCCATCCCTTGCAAGAGCCAGGACCACTGCATCTTTGAGACAGCACAGGACATTCTGGACGAGCTGGACATTGGTTCGGACAACCTCACGCTGGACTTTGGTGTCTTAGCCGTCTTCTTCATCATTCTCCGTGTCATATGTTACTGCATATTAAGGATGAAGGTCAAACGACTTATTTAACCAACCCTTCCTCTGATTTGTATATTTCCAGGGGGGTGTTCACAAAGACAAAGATCAACTTTAAGTTGGACTTAACTATGACAGGCCATCCATGCCACTGTTTGCTCTCACTATTGGTCTCTCAATTACGATCTTTAGAGTCTTTTTTCCTTCAATAATGAATTATCAAAGGATTTAAATTCTGTAGATTTGTGACGTCCCCTGAGAGACCAATGCCAGTAAATGGTGGGGGCAAACAGTGGCATGAAAGTCAATCTTAGTCTTTGTGAAACACTCCCCAAGTCCCACTTCAGATTTGATGAAATTATAATTATACTTGAGATTTTTCCTATTTTCATCTTTTGTTGTCATTGCACCTAGAATTACTTTATTTTGATAATGTAAAATGGAGACAGCTCTTGTACCCTTGTTTCTACTTTCAATTTTCTAATTCCCAATCCTCTTTTTATTGGGACTTTTGTGATTAAATACTCAGGCCTATGACAGCAAGAATTCATATTTCCATCTACCGGTAGTTCATCAAAACTCTGTGAATGATGAATTGTACTACAGTACATATTTAGACTAAATGATTGTCTTTAATCCATTCCTTGAAGTTTCCCAATTCATATTTAGTATTCTACGGAATGGGATCTCAGGCCTTTGGAAGTGCATAGCGATCTTCTACTCTCTATGATCTCGCACATGCATCAAATGTAGATTTGACAATCAGTGTTACAATGTAATTCATGTCACTCCCGAAATGGCTGATTTTTGTCTTCTAAATTCATATGTGTTAAAGGCTTCGTTCGTTCATCATGTTCTGGATCAATTGAACAGGCTGCATCCTGGGGCCTGTTTCACAAAACTTGTCATCAGTGACAAATGACAGTCTTTGTTATAAGCTACTGAAATGCTTGCTTCTGATTGGTTATCAGCAGATTTCTCACTGATTTTTGTCATTTGTCATTGAAAAAAGGCTTTGTGAAACGAGTCCCAGGTGTACACCATACACGTTTATTAACTCTTTGCTTGCTATAGTTGACAAATCTAGCACACAGTGAGTAGACTACCTCAGTCAACTTTAGTCACATGTAAAGGTTTTGATGGAACATACACTCAAAGCAATGCAGCACTCTGGAGTTTTGGTCTCCGGCGAATGAAGGGTTAAAATATGCTCTCCGTATCATGATTTGGGTTATAGGCCTATCTCTCCTAAAATGGCTGATTATTTGTTTCTTCCGAAGTCATGAATGTTGAGGCTTTGAATGTTCTTCATGTTACAGATGATTTGACGAGGCTGCGCCCTGCTGTGTATACCATACAGTTTCTAGTATGCTAGCTTTATTAAAGGGATCCATGAACCTTGGCTCAGATCCTCAAACAAAATCCTTGATTTAGCTCATGCTGCAATAATAATTATAAACCTTTAGGTCTTTCAGGAACCCCATGAATTTTACAAGCCTGTCTGATTATCAAGATATTTATGATTGGAAATCGAAACCAAATTTTGCGTTTTCCTAACAGTTTTCATAACACTACAGTCTATTGGGGAAAACGAGTATGGTAAAACTGGTCACTCAAAGATTTTTAATTTTTTGAGGCACTTCTTAATCATTTTGAAGCACAATTTTTGTTTTGCTTCAATATTACACCATATCACAGACGCTGATAAAACGTAGGGTTGTGCATCTGAGATTTAACATTGTTAAACGATGCATTTAATAGATGTTTTAGTCTTGTGTTTGTTGATGTTTGCTTTACACATTGTGCAATGGTGCCCACTAGGTTTCACCTCACAGCCATAGCATTTTTTACAGAGATAGTTGTGACACAAGTATGCAAGCATATGCAAAGGTCAAGGTATAGAGTTCCAATAATGTCCCTCCCGTATATAACCTTTAGGCTATTTAGTATTTTCCTTTGTGACCAATCTCAAAATCTATGGTCGGCTTTTTATTAACTTATGTTTCAGAACCGTTTTGAGAGAAAAAAAAAAAAATGTATTAAAGCCGGTCTACACTAGTTTGGCCAGGTGGGATTAGACCTCCTGGAAGGTCACTGATAGGTGGTTATCTAATCAAATCAGCTCTTAATTAATATGAGTAAAAGGGGATCATGGGGAACCAACAGGCACCAATTAGGCATCGTTTGCTATATAGAGGGCGCAAGTAGCTAAAAGTAGTGCAGTGGGGCTTTAAAGCATTCAAAACTGAAAAATATCAGTCCTAAGAGGGAAAAAAAGAAGAAAATCAACAGACCAACCCATGTGTTGGCACTTAAAGGGCAATACAACATCTTTATGGGGGGCTTTATGGTAGGGAACTGTTTTTGTACTCCATGAATTGGAGCTCTGAATTGGAGCAAGCTCTGTTCTGTTGATAGCACTACACAGTTTCTCTACTCGATCTACCAGCTATGCTGACAGCTGTATAGCCCCCTCTCTGTTAACAGTTGGTCGTACAAGCATTCTTTGTAAAGATGAACTTTAACTGACATATTTGATAACTTAGCATGTGACAAAGTGTACCATGCCTGTAACAGATATTAACCAAATAGTGAATCAGTGAACTATATTGACATTACTATAATTAAGTGGGTACTGGTTATTTGCGGTAACATACACTCTGCAAATTGACTACCGGTACTCCCATATGTTGCCAAGATATGTCCATCACGATTGCTATCATTTATTCATTCTCCAAGTGGCCTATGCTTCAATATTGATACATGCATTTATAGATTCATAGTAAGATAGGTATCTTATTTTATATATTTTGCCATTACCAATTAGAAATATGACTTGCTGATTTACTGACAACATACTCATTTATTTTCCTGTTATTTTTACATTTTAAAATTGTAGCAGGTAATTTATTTTACAAGTTGCATATACCGGTATGCAAATATTTTGCTATTGAGCTGATTTTGATATATATTTATGAGCTATTACTGTTATGTTAAACAAGTTCAAAGTTAGAAACATATTCGATATTGTGTCCCCCATTTATTTTGGTTAGCTGACAATATCATTATTCCTCCCAATCCAATCCGATCCAAAAATTGGTTTATCACTTTTCTTGTGGTTTTGCAAAGTACTTCATAATCTTTGCTACAAGTACTATGAAGACCTCTTACATAATAAAACACTTTTATCTTAGCACAAATGATTTGCTATGCAGCTAACATCCTTTCAGAAGTTTAAATTTCAGATTTGATGTGAGATCATATTCAATTTTTGAAAGTCACAATTTCAGAATAATACAAAGCAGACAATACTAAAGGATTCATGAAACATACAGTTCTAAGATATGGGAGGGATAGGGGGTTTGTTAAAAAAAGGACATTTAACTAAGCTTTCAAAGGTTATGTCATTTTGAAACTGAAAACATATCCAGCTTTCATTTGTAGCATTCCGTGATGTGCAGAGCACATACTCTATTTATTATATGTTAAACAAGTATGACCACTTTTTCTTTAACCTTATATTCCAATATATTTGTGTGAGAGCAGGTCTCTCATGGGCAGAAAATCTCCCCACTTGCAATCTTGTTGTAGTTTTGTGTTTCACAAAAGTTCTTATACCTTGAGTACCTTGAATACCAAAGCTTCTGTAAGAAAGCCATCTCCAGCTGCCAAGCTTCCATGTCTAACTTCAAGGGGGGGGGGGGTGTCCCAGCTTCCGGGTCTTGCATGGTTGCACCATAGTCATTTTTCGTCTATATCTTGCTTGCTGGGTCATATCAGAATTGTCATAATTGGAGTGTCTACTGGGAGAAAGGTGAATTATATTGCTCCTTCTTTGAGTGTTTGTCAAGTCTGGCTTTGAATTTCTATGAAAGATTTGCTCCCAGTCAATCAAATGCCATGATTTGCTCCAAGCCAATCAAATGCCATGATTTGCTCCAAGCCAATCAAATGCCATGATTTGCTCCCAGCCAATCAAATGCCATGATTTGCTCCAAGCCAATCAAATGCCATGATTTGCTCCAAGTCAATCAAATGCCATGATTTGCTCCGAGCCAATCAAATGCCATGATTTGCTCCAAGCCAATCAAATGCCATGATTTGCTCCCAGCCAATCAAATGCCATGATTTGCTCCCAGCCAATCAAATGCCATGATTTGCTCCAAGCCAATCAAATTCCATGATTTGCTCCAAGCCAATCAAATGCCATGATTTGCTCCAAGCCAATCAAATGCCATGATTTGCTCCCAGCCAATCAAATGCCATGATTTGCTCCAAGCCAATCAAATTCCATGATTTGCTCCAAGCCAATCAAATGCCATGATTTGCTCCAAGCCAATCAAATACCATGATTTGCTCCCAGCCAATCAAATGCCATGATTTCTGTATCTTATAACAGTTATTGGAACTTGTTATTGATAACACGTTTTATGAAACAGGGCCCAGGTTTTACATCCGAGTATGTGAGTCGTGTTGAACATGGTGTTCTGGCAATTCTTTTGTTTGTGTACTTATTATTTATCATATTTTTTGCAACTTTTTTAGGCTGAGCAATTGTGTGCAAAAGTGTGTGATATTGCTAGCCGACCCTGAGGGGTGTTTCACAAAGGTCCTAAGTTGAACTTATCTCTAAGTTGGACTTAACAATTATGGAAAGCCATTGGCATCCTTGAAATTTTTTGGTAAAATTTATTTTAAAATGGCTAAAATGTTGATTCAAATCATTCATATTTTCTATTATCGTGGGAGATTTCATGTTCTTTATGTGGAATTTATGAAAAGTCTAAAATACATGAATTTTTGCTTTTGAATATATTTTATTTTAAGGCTACAAATGGCTCTCCATAATTGTCAAGTCCAACTTAGAGTTAAGTTCGACTTAGGATCTTTGTGAAACTCCCCCCTGAGCTAGTAACTGTGCTCGCTATCAAATATTTCAGAGCTGCTGCCTAGTCCAGTGCATAATTGCTGTAGCTAAAGAAGAACTTCTTTTTAGAGGCTGAGAATTATGATATGAACATATTTTGTTATAATTAAAATGGCTTCAAACGAAATGCTTGCCAAACTGAGTAAAACCAAAGGTGCTGTTATTGGTTGAACAGGGAACAAAAAGATTGATGATATATTTTATTTCCTAATTGTTTTTGTAAAAAGTGTGTTTTTAGCTTGCTTATTTGTAAAGATGCTAGCAGTACTTTTTGCTTCAAAAGTATGATTTTATGGGAAATTGTGTGCAGTCAGTCCGGCCCTATCGTATATTCATCTTGATCCCCATGCATCTATATATGAGAAACGGTTTAAATATTTACTGTAACTGAAGCTTTGTCCAATCTGTTTAATTTATGTCAATCAATCATTTCATATTGGTCGCCTCTCCATAAGGTTGCCTGTCTTTAGTGTACATACATTTTGCCTACCTCAAGATATACGTTTATTGTATAGCACCTGTTTAGAAAGGCCACCTGTCTGTAGAGACCAATTTCTGTTTCCCTTTGTTTGTATTTATGACTGTAAATTTATCAGTTAACCATTATTTTTACTTATGAAGTATTTAGATTTCATCAAGGGTTTGTGTAAGTCCCCAAGTTTATTTTTTGCCTAGTTGCATACTACATTATATATTTTTTAAGTACAACTGTTTTACGTTTGCATAAACAGTTACACATTTTTTTTGTTTCCATCTCTCATGTACTAAAACAATATCTGACCAATTGGTTAACTACTATATAGATCTGTATAAGGGCATGGTGGCTCAGTGGTTAGAGCGTCCGCCTCAGGAACGGGAGGTCGTGGGTTCGAACCCCGGCCGAGTCATACCAAAGACTTATAACACTGGGACCTCCTGCCTTCTAGCTAGGCACTCAGCATATTAGATTGGAGAAGGGTAGTAATAACATATTAAGTTATGCAGGGCCCGCTGGAAGAGCAGTTTCATAACTGAAGTGGCTACCCTGGGTAAATAAAACATTATTATTATTATTATTATTATTCATTCATTTTCACACAATGTTCAAAAGCATAGATAAGTATACTTGAAGTTGAAGCATGGTTCATCTCCCTCATGAATGTGCATCTGTTGTTACTTGGGTATAGATACATTCAATGGCCCAAATTCACAAAGGAGGTTTAGATTTAACCCATGGTTTAAATTTAAACTCTCATTTACTTAATCATTGGTTTAAAAATTAGCGCAAAATAAGCGTACCTTGCCTTGCGCGCGTCTAATATTGGACCTCTGACTTGTGTCACGCTTATTTTAAACCATGGGTTATGTAAATGAGGGTTTAAACCATGATGGGTTAAATCTAAACCTCCTTTGTGAATTCGGGCCTTTATGATCTAGCAGGTACGTGGTCTAGTTGATACGTCACTGGTCCGTGAATCATGTGGTTCACGGTACAAGTCCCGCTGTACTAGGCCCTTATTTCTTTTGGCAGGACATTAATCTATGATTGCCGCTCTCAACCCAGGTGATGTAAATGGGTACCAGTGAGGGAGAAATTTCTCAAATGCCACAATAGAGTGGTGAAGTGTGACGTCATCAAAAATCTAATTTTAGAATTTCTCAATTTTTTCTTCATTTTCCGAAAGAGCATAAAAAATAATGTCCAAATGTCGAAAACCAATTGAATATGTTAAGTATTGTCTGAGATGACCATCTGAATAAATATACTCCCCATAGGAGCTCAGTGTTATATGCTCTGGCTCCTTACCACTAGGAGCCAGAGCATATACACTGATTTCCCATAGGACATATATTTATTCAGATGGTCATATCTCATTGGACATTATTTTGTATGCTCTTTCGGAAAATGAAGAAAAGATTGAGAAATGTCTAAAATGGATGTTTATGACGTCACAGCTTCTGTACTCTATGCCTTATCAGGGTAGCTTGGCTAATCTTTGGGTCCAGGGGGGTGTTTCATAAAGCTGTTTGTAAAGTTACGCATGACTTTACGAACAGCTTGTGTATGAAGTGCCAGATAGGATGCCCAAAGTTTTTCCTGATGTTTAAACAAAGTGTGACTAATTATATTTACAATAACCTCAATTAAATTATTGCAAAAAATATACTTGTTTGTTATCATAAGATTGTAAATCTACATCTGCACAGTTCAACTTTAGCTGATGCAGTTAAAAATGATTGAGCATCCCATTTGGCTTTTCGTATTCAAGTCGTTCGTAAAGTCATGCGTAACTTTACGAACAGCTTTATGAAACACCCCCCAGGTATTACTAGTACAGCACTGAGAAACAGTATGATTGAGCGTTAATCATTGGTTCTATTATGATCTACATGTACGTCAGAAAAGAGGGAAAAACTTTATTTTGAAACCAAGGTTACTTCCCCCACTGCTCACCCTCTCCCCTCTCCCCTCTCCCACACATGACCAAACACAGCCACATACTCAAACAAAGCGCCCCAACAAAGCCACCTGTTCAAACACTATTTTTCTATCATAGTTGAACTTGAACTTGCCAGACTATTTCAGCTTGGAATATGACACCCAATTTTGAGATTGATTATTAAAAAAGAAATTTAATTTGGTGAGCATGACTAACAAACATAAACCTGTATCTACACTGGGCCATGAACTATTCGATTTTAATACATGCAGCTGTTTTCATATATTGATATTAATCACACCAGGGAGATGCCTGCATCACACATAAAGGTTTCGCCGTATGAGTAAAAAAGGTGCGACACAAATTAGCACGAATCATTGCCAGCATTTATTATGCTAAGAAAGTCATTGAAAACCCAGATCGTGAGACCTATATGATCAGCCCTTTGTAAAATGGGGCCATGATTCATCACTGTTTAAATATTTAGCCGATCCAAATAGTTATTGAATTATGCTTTTAATATGGTGATAATTTCCATGTAAATGGGACAGAATCATCCGAACCCTAATACGGTAAATTATTGGACTCTACCACAGTATGATCTACCTCACGTATTTAGAGACATTTTACTGTAAACGGCTTGTAAATAATACCCTACATGTTCCCATTTTTCAATCTACATAATTATTTAAGTATCTATATATTTAAATATCTTATACATATACGGTGCACATTGAATATCTTGAGTGCGAGCATTTGGCAGCCCGCCATCAAAGTTCTGTAAGGTTATACTGTATAGTGAAAATACACGATCAGACTTTGTAGGGCGATTTTAGCACTTTGAAAAGTGAGGTGATTGATTTTGATTTGATTTATTAAGTTTGCGGTCCAATCAGAGATTGTTGAGGAGAAGAGAACTTGTAGGGGGAAAAGATAGAGAGATAGTTGGAGGTAGAGTGATGCGTATAATGTGTGATGTGACAGTTAGCAAAATTGCATAATTTTGCCTCTTTTATGCCAATCAGAATTCGGCTTGCAATATGTGATTGCAGAGTTCTTGAACCGGATTTGTCCTTGATATTGTTAATATGAGTGCAACATGTTGCAATCACTTGTAAGTAGTGAATTATCTTTGAATTGTTCTCTCCTATGTCCTTCCTACGTGCTATTTCTGTATAACATGTTATATAGATTAAATTATAAATATATAATTTATGTCAGTTAGGCGTGGAATTCACTATTTTCTAAAGTTCTGAATTTGTATGCAAAATTATTCTTGATGTCAAGTATACAAAGTAATTATTATGTATATTGATTAAGCTATTTTTATATCCTACACATTTTTGCAGCAATGTAAACAAATTGAATGCATTTGAATGAAATGTTAGATGTATGTTGTACATCTATTTTTACTATGAATTGACGGTTAAGCTTGAACACGATCGTAAAGACCTTCAAGAAACCAACTTATGGGCAATTTCTCTATCCTATAATATATTGCATATATATTTGTAGAAAACATATTCAGATTATGTTTATGTTATTTCCGTGTTTGCACTTTTCAATTGGTGAGGAACAAGGCTTTTTTAATTTCTTTAGTTTGATTTTCGCAGTCACCATGTAGCTGTTTTTGTCTTTTATTCTGTGTGATGAATTAGTATACTTGTTTTGGTTTTCATAGTAATTTTGATGCAACTGACATGAAGAAGCAGTGCATTGATGGTTGACAAAATTTCACACAAATTACATTATTTTTGCATTGTTTTCTTAATCATCATGTGCTTCAGTTTAGTATCAACATTCGAATTGTCACCAAAGAATTATTAAAAGCTATTCGCACTGATCCAGGATGCCTACTGACTTCATGTGTGGATGTAAAAGTGTAAGACCACATATGAAGAGTTTAATTCCATTTTTGTAACTTCAGAGAAAAAAGGATTTGTTTACCAGATTTTGTACAGGCGTCTATGGAAAAGTGATATTAGAAGGTGCATTTTTTCATAATTGTTCACAGAATTTAGGTTATCATTTTTGTTGAAAGACAGGCTCTGAAGTGATCAATGTTCTGATATTAATAACTCAATTTTCATCAAAAGTGGATTTAGCTCCTCTGGAATTAAACTCTTCATATATGAACCTACCCAGAGGCAGAGACAATTAAGTACCTCTATTTGCACCTTGTATTACATTTCCAATGGCATATTGTTTCAGAGAGAACTTTGTGACTTTGTTCGTCACTGATGTCTACCTTACAGTGCACTTTTGCTATACAAATTTGCTCACTGATTATATTTGATATTAGACTTCACTGAGTTAATCATCCCGTTATATGATATACATGAATGCAATATTGCCTCAATTATTATTAGATATGTCTGGTAATAAGGGTTCATGGTTAATATCTATATCAAAATACCTCAGATGTCAAACACTTAGAGGAATATACAGTTCACAGTATTTTAATATGTAATGTTAGATAAGATTGTATTTGGAATTGTTGTTTTAATTCATGACAATAATGTATAATATGGAGATATCATCCATCTTTTACTTATTCATACATATTTGATATTCCCTGTGTTTTAATGTACTGAGAGTAGATATCCTTTTGATATGAAGTCAATTTAATTCAATTCAATTCAAGGTATTTTATTCACTCAAAGTAGCCACAGGCAAAATTACAATTGAATTTACAAAATTGAAAACATTAAAAACATCATAAAAATTAAGAAGAATCATACACAATATTCTAGAAATACATATAAATACCAATGAAAGGAACTAAACATGTTTAATGATAACATCTAAATATTGTTTACAAACAAAAACAATTTGAGAATTAAAATTTAAATATTGTCCACTTTTTATATGACGGGGCCCGGATTTACTTATGAAGTCCTTGACATGCAATCATTATTCAGTGAGAGGAAATGTGTAGATTTGTTCATCATGATGCATATTTTTAAATCGTTGGTTTTTATGGAGATGTAATAATAATATCGTTTTAAAATGCAATTACTCTTACTCTAATTCTAGCTAAATGTAAGTGACATTCCCAGTACTTTGATATAGTACTACTATATTTCTATATTTTATTATTACATAGATGAGCGCTTAGCAGCTTCCAAACAAAATCGTAGTGTGTGTGTGTGAGTAAAAAATAAAGTAATTCATATTCAAACTTCAGCTCATTTGTGGCCATGTCTTTATCATGTTAAATGTGTTTTGATTTCAGTTATTTTAAATTTATTTATGATTATTATGTTTTTGTCTGGTTGATATGATTTAATCTTTATATCTAATAATTGTTTCATGGCAGCGCGTAATATAATAATGTTTTCCCTTTTTATTGTCAGCTGGTTTAATTATTTTAATACAAGATGCGCATGCGTCATAAATCACAATATTGTCAGCAGTAATTAGTTTTTTTTTTAAATGATTTATACTGTAAGTCACATAGCTGTTATTTATTTGTTAGAATGTTTATTTTTAACTCTTTTTAAAGCTGTGTATAGTGAGGGGAAACAGTTTCCGAGTTCATTATTAGCACAGTGTGCTTGGGAGGGTGGTCCACTGACCTCTACCGGGTCTAGAGGTCAGTGAGGTGGTCTCGTCCGGAGTGGTAGCCAAACTCTTCTCGGCAGTGCGTCATGTGCGTTTTGCTCGTCTTTCACATCATACGAGACAATGAAGATATGAGATGCTGCATCAATGAACGAGGCGCGCGCGTCACTAAAATCCGGGCTTTTTCGATTATTTTACTCACAAAAAAATGGCAACTCGTAATAATATGCGCGTTGCGTCTGCGATTGTAGGCTTTGCGTCTTCGAATGCGCGTTGCGTCTATAAATGTGCGTTGCGTCTATAAATGCGCGCTGCTTCTTTTAATATGCATCATCATGAAGATGAATGAGTATTATGAGTAGGCCTTCTTCCTGTAATGTCCATAGCGAACGATGCGTCAATTGTGACGCATGATTCCGTCTGCGACAAGTGCGCTCTTTGACGCACCATGGGATCATGATATGTACACAAATTCAAATGCAGAAAACGAGCACTGCATACTGTTTAATTTATAGTACGTGTTCAGATTTGCTTTCATATCTGTTGAGCTTTAGTAATAATGCAATCGACATGTTATGTTTTGTTTACCACAGAGATGAAATTACACATACATTGTATAGAGATTGAAATGACATACAGTTTATCTCGTTACCATTTTGTTATCTATACACAGACATATGGGCCAAGGTAACGGTCCACTTGTCAATTTGTCATTCCTTATCTTTTTTTTTGTGACGTCATGTTGTCGATCTATTATTATGACTCTTGAATAGAATATACTGCACTGCTCTGTTAATATCAATAAATACTGTACAATGATGTTCATGTAGTCATTCTTTAAGTCTCGATTATTATGTTTGTTGTCATTATGCATGCTGTTTACAGAAAGAAAAATGTATGTGTACATGAATATTAATAACTGACCACGTAGGGCTAATTTAGATATGAGACGCGGCAAAACCTCGCCTTTTTTAAATAATTAAGTTGGAATAATTTTCTCACCTTTTATGAAATGATCATGACAATACGATGTATTGTAGGTGATTATTATAAATCTTCTCAGAACTGTATTGGTCAATCAATATAACTCTTTAGCTTGATCAATCAAAGACCCTCTAAAGTGTTGGGAGTCTCAAAAATGTGATGGCAAACTTTCACTTAAATTATTTAACGATGTGAACGAGGATAAAAATAATAATGATAATAATGTCAACTTATAAAGCGCACATATCCATTCTAAAACACTGCCCAAGGCGCTTCTTTTAGTATCAAAATAATTATACAATATTAAAACTACGACATAATTATTATTTGTATCATGTGTCATTTAACACACATCTGCACGATTTTTTTATACAAATAAATGTGTTTGAAGAACACTTTTTATGAAAAAACATCTGTTACGATCATGCCAGTTTTAAATCATAAATTACACATGTAAAATGTGTAATTGATTTGATAATAAGTGATTAACGGTGAAAGCTTAATATTGTTCATGTCTTTCCTCTCTCTCTCTCTCTCTCTCTCTCTATCTGTCTTTCTCCCCCTAATCTCTTTTATCTCTCTCTTTCTCTCTCTCTCTCTCTCTCTCTGTCTTTCTCCCTCTTATCTCTTTTATCTCTCATTTTCTTTCTCTCTCACTCTCTCTCTCTCTCTCTCTCTCACTGTCTCGTATCTAAGCGCATAGAGACAGTTATGTGAAATGCGCTATATAAGAATTGAACATTATTATCATTATTATTAATATCAATCAATCAATTAAGAACTAAAAACTTCAAGCGATCAATCAAACTAATGACCAAGTAACCAATCAATCAATCAATCAATCAATCAATCAATCAACAAAAAGTTCTAATAATATCTCCGAGGCGTGCTTCGTTTCGAATTTCTCTAACGAGGAGTATTTATTTAAGATTTTATCTCATGGCTCGTGCGATGAACAAAAAGTGTGTGGGAACGGCTTTATTGGCAGTACTAGTACAACTTGTTTTGTTATGCTTTGCCTTTTTTTTAAGAGTGACCAACATCTAGCCTATCAAAGGTCAAAATAAATATTGACTTATGGTGTGCTATTGAAAGACTAACATCATATCAATAGGCCTGTTTTCATTAGTTCACGTTTGCCAAATAACCCGAAGCTCGAAATTGCGTTTTCACCGGACCGATACGCTCATCTCAAAACTAGCTCGGACGGGCGCAAATTAGCCCGCTATTACCCAAATAGCGGGATATTTTGGAAACAAGACCAATATATCTCGGGATATTTTCTCGACCAAATATCCCGCTTATAAATTGTAACCGCGGGCTGATAAAAACGCAAAGTAACTGGCTAATTTGCAATCGGGAAAGTTAAAATAGCGGGTTATTTGGCAAAACCGAGCTGATGAGGACAGGCCTAATGCTCTTGGGACAATATGACCTTGTCCTAGTTTTGTAATCGTCAGTGATATGAATGCATGAGGTCAAGGTGACGATATCTCGATGCCAGCTAGGCCTATTTGCATTGTTGCAAACAAAGGATGTAAACCATGGACGTAACACGTATACATAACCATGTCAGTATACCAGTGACGGGATGATGACAAAATAATGAATGTCCTTAGGGAATTTTGGGGACAAAGGTAATTGATGAACCAGTGGCGTAGAAAAGAGGGGGGGGGGGGGGCACAGGCCTAACCAACTTTAAGGCTCCCCCCCCCCCCCCTCTCAAAAAAAGAGAACTGATAGAAAGAGAAAGTGAAATGGAGAAAATAAATTTAAATTTCTAAGCAGAATCAACTCAACTGCAGAAACCAATATAAAAGTATATAGAAAAACATATATGACACTAATTATTGAATAAAACTTTGTTATTTCATACAGAACGTGGACTCAAATAGTTATAGACTTTCAGATCGGCCTTACGTGGGCATGTTAGACATTATTGGAGTGTTGTAATAGGACACAATTAAAAACCTATATTACTAACATCAGACATGTCCATGGAAAGGTTTCCTGAAACGGGTGATATTATGTTTTTGAAGATTTATAATACAAAAAAAGAAACATCAACTCTTTTGTATATCTCTTAGCCATTCATACTGCAAAACACAAAATAGAAAAGGTTATTAGATGAAAGTTTTTATTAGAAAAGAATATATAAAAATGTCCACCTTTCTTTTATTTTAAATTTGTTCATTTTAACCATAATTCAAATCATTTATTTTAAAAATTGAGAAATGGTTGATACGCCTTATTATAGATAAGCATAAGATATGTAAATATAGAATTGGACCAATGAATCTATAAGGTATTTTAAGAGACGACCTTCATTCATTCTCCTGTTGAGTTAATTTTAGCATACAAAGGGTAATTCATACTCACCATATTGAGCGTAACATCTCCCAGACAAAATACCCCAAATTATTAAAATTAACCAAAATAAGTGGTTTCCGTCTACCTCTCGCGGAGGCGCGATAGTCGGTAGAGCAGTGGTCTCGTAATCCGGTGACCCGGGTTCAAAACCAAATCGAATCGCTAGTGCCCTTTGGTAAGGCATTAATCTTCATAACCAGGTCCCTCGGAGAGGACCTAAAGCCGTCGGACGTCTGGTTGCTTACTTACACGCATTTATGCTTTCTTAGCAGTCAGATGAAATCACCACCACCATAAATTTGGGATATGTACCTAGCTGATGAGATGATAGGGACTTTTAGATTCGCACGAAGACAATGGGGATTGCTACGGTCGACGTCCTTTTAATGCACTGCCTTGAATGGACGTCGCACGTATCAGTCCACGTAAATCTAAAAGTCTCCAATGTAAACCTCTTCCATACCTGCATAGCAACCATTCGATGACATTGTTAAATTACATGCCATCAACTCGCAACCCCTGTGCCCCCGCCCCCTAATAAATGGATCCAGGCTATGCCACTAATAGGACCAAGACCGCTGGGGCCTTTAATAATCGTTTGATTATAAGTGAATTATCCAACATGTCAACAGTTAAAAGGATTTTATTTGCTGTTTCACTATTGCATCGATTCTAGAACCCTCTTATTTCAATAATATTGATACAATTTTGATGCTTTATACTAGTGTACAAACACGCTCTTTTGTTATTTTAGGCAAGATAGGGTTGCAATTAATTCGTTAACTCAACAAGATAATTAATGAAGGACGTCTCCTAAAATACCTAATGGTTTAAAATACCAGACGATATGATCATGCTTGTCAGTGTCGGATTTCGATCGATTCGAGCCCATAGGATAAGATGGAGATAGTCGGAATTAACCACCTTTTTTGGTCAATTTTAATAATTTTTGGTATCTTGTGTGGAAGATGTTACGCTGAAACTGGTGAGTACGGATAACCACTTTTTATGCTAAAAATTAACTCAACAAGAGAATTAATGAAGGTCGTCTCTTAAAATACCTAATGGTTAGATTCATTAGTCTAATTCTATATTTACATATCTTATGTTTATCTACATACCTTATGTTTATCTATAATGAGTCGTATCAATAATTTCTCATTTTTTTAAATAAATAATTTGAATTATGGTTGAAATGAACAAATTTAGAATAAAAGAAAGACGGACATTTTGATTTATAAAATGGCTCTAGTATTTTAAGCATCGTGATTGGTCAATACGCGTCACATGGCATTGACAAATTTTTGATGCAAGCACGATTTTGCAGAAATGAGTGCAGAAAAAGCGCAGTAAAAAGTTATATTGCGTGTTGTATAGGCCAGTTATTCAATTTCCAGATCATTGTGTATATATGGATGTATTACAAAAACATTACAAATGAACCATGTAAACATCAGCCTGCTTATGTGGGAAAAAAATTACAGATGCTAGACACTAAAAAAAGAGAGTGGCTTCAAGTGTATACCTAACCATAATGTAGTAGAAGTAATAGTAGTAGTAGTCGCTCTATACAAAGCGATTTCCCCCCATTTTTTCCACATAATATAAACAATGACAGACAATAATAAACGTAGTAATAATAGTAATAATAACATAAAATTAACATTGAAATATCTTTGAAATTGTTTTTTAGCCTTGTAATGCAAAATTATTTGGTTACAGGAAATGAAAAAACGAATCTACTTGAAAGCAATGCTTGTTGGGTGTAAGTTCGCACACAAATAATTAAACTTGATACATTTATAGCTAAATTTTGAAAAAATACGGAATACAAAAACATGACAGATTAAAAAAAAAAGAGTCAAAAACAAATAAGAAACAGTAGCAGGATGACAGAATGAGGATGGTACATAAAGAATGAGAGAGTGGCAAACAGGAAAAAGGGGGGAAACAGCAAAAATAAGAAGAAGAAGACTGAGAGGGAGAGAGAGAGAGAAAGAGAATTTGGTAGAAAGAGAGAGAGAGAGAGAGAGAGAGAGAGAGAAGGGAGTGAAAGAAGAGAGAGAAAGAGACAGATTGGAATAGAGTGGCCATAGAGGAATCATTTTTAGGCAATGTTTTATGGAAACAAATCATATACAAGTCACAATTTCGATGTGAAAAAATGGCCAGTTTGGCCAAATACGAACAAAACGGGGAACTAGTTATTTTGATACGTCTGCAACAAAAAGTGCTTAAGGGCATTTTTTAAACCACTTAATAAGGGTCTTTCTTTTAAGATGCCGGGAAGGGCATTCCATATTTTGGGCAAGTGAGAGTACAGATTTTGCTGGAAAATACCGTTCTTGTTTTTGGTAGGTGATAAGAGTTTGCTATTCTCGTGGGATAACTATGGAATTCACTATTTTTGTTAAACAGATTTGAGAGAACTTGAGGCAATTCTATTTTCTGTAGTGTGTACATAAATATACCATGGTTTAGGCATATAAGTCGTGTATCTCCAAAACATTATTTGCGTGGAAATTGGTGTGACATATAATTCGCATTGCTTTCTTTTGTAATGGAATATATACAACAAAAAACCTAAAATAGAACCTTGAGGCACGCCACATGCAATGGTCTTTATAATAATAATGATACATAAGATTTCTATGGCGCCAAATCCATCTGACAATCAAATGCTCAAGGCGCAGCTTGTGCAAAGGATGAAATACATGATGAATATATACAAAAGTGGAAGATATGAATTGGTATCTATTTCTTTTATATGTTTCTCAAAGTAAATTGATGTTTTCCAGAACAAAAGAATACATTAGAAATAAAACAATAGATATAATAAGAAATAAAAAACAATAAAATACATAAGAAAATAAATATTTGAAAATCGCATAAAATTTTTGCATAAATTATCATTATTAATTACATCAAGATAAGTTTTTGTGTTAGAAAAGAAGTTTCGTATGAATAATGAGTTTCAACATTCAAAAAGTGGAGTCTGACAATTTTTGGATTGATTCTAGTTACCTGTACTATATTTCAAGATTTGATATTCATTAATGTGTAATTTGCGTATTCATAATTGATGCAAATTAACCTATGCATTTTAAAATATCATAAAAATAATGAAACCTCATGAATTTGAGATGAAGGAAACATTTATTCTGTACAGTAAGGGTTAAGCAAAGATGGGGGAAATGGTCTGAGATTTCTGAAAAGATTATACCTGATATAGAAGAAAAGAAGAAGAAAAAAAAAATCAGCATTTGTTAAAAGGTTATCGATCAGAGCAGCAGTGTTTTCTGTAACCCCCGTTGGCCTAGTGATATGTAGTAGAGCTGCACCCGTCCTCAGTAGTTTCAGGTGGTGGTTCAACTCTCCTGAATTTCACCTTTTACGTTTTTGTTTTTTTAACCGTTTGTACTATTTCTACAGGACTGGAGAAATAATATTACCAGGTGATAGAAATTGTTATTCATATTGATCGTGAGCAGGTGTCCATGTGGACTTATTTCTCCACAAATAAAAAATGTTACAAATAATTTTACAATCCAAGTTTTATCATTTCACGGCAAGTTGTAATGTATGATAATGCCCGCTTGGGCATTGGTGATCACATATATTCAAAGGATTATGATAATGATAATATGTTAGAAGAAACTACATTACTACAATATCTGTACATTTAATCGTTTTAATGAGTTATGCAATGTATTTGATATCTTCCATCTCGACTATATTCAAATATATGTGTACCATTGTAAAGTGATAACATAATTAGTATGAAATGCTTTATTAACATGTCAAATTGGATCTAATTTAGAATAATTTTTAGTTTATTTTACAGAAACACTATGTTGAATGAGGAAAAGTAGTGTCTGCAGTGCATTGATGTAAGGTATAATGATACTACATGTGGTAGAGTGTGCTCTGTTGTATAGTTTCCCTTCCTCATGTTGGCTTTATTCATCTCTATGTCGGAATATACCAAGCATTCTTCAGAAAGTGCATACAAAAAGGCTTGATATGTGGTTCTGGTTTCAAGAGAGGAACTCTTGCTGTATTATTAAGGATACACTTAAACTTCATGGCCACATTAAAAAATCTATAAGTGTAGATGTGATGATATACATTGTGGGCTAGCTGGAGCCTAGCTAGCAAACCTTTAGGTTTTAGGGGTTTTGTAGTTTAGTACCCCTTTCCGATTTTAAAGGTCAATACTTCATACCGTTTTATGCAATTTACAGTTGACTAACATTGAACACCATTTTATAAATCTTTATCCATATTTTCACACAGACTTTGCACTATATACAGACATACAGATAAGATAAGATAAGATTTTATTGACTCTATCGACCCACTTCCGGGGTATGAGAGCACAACATATTTACAACACAATACAGAAAGATATATAAAAACAAAGTAAAATATGATATTAAAATACATAGACATGATACATACATTTTTATATTTCTAAAACACAATAAACATGAGCTAAAGACTAAGTATACACTATACAGTTTAAAGTTATAAGTCTAAAATATCACGTGGTTTGGTTTGTCTACCACAACGAGTTACTACACTTTTATTAACAAAAATAGGACCATGCCTTTCAGCCTTAGGAACCAACGAAAAGAATTGTATTATTACTCTTATGAATTTTACGAGTTTTCTTAATTGTTTAATGCTAGATCTATTAAATAATTTGTCCATGTGAAATGTGCTAGGGTTACTCACAACAAACTGTCAGAAGCAAAATATGCTAGTCCAGCATGTTAGTCCAGTACGCTGAGCTAGTTTTGAACATGTTAGTCAAGCTTGACTGACCAACGGTTATGTTAGTCCAGCATGATTGACATGCAAATGTTGGTCAAGCTTGACTGACCAACGGTTATGTTAGTCCAGCACGCTTGACAAGCAAATGTTGATCAAGATGAGCACCATATTGACCAACATTTAGCTTATCAAGCAGTTAGTCGGTTAGAACTAGCATTTTGTTAGTCCAACAGACCAATTTTATTTTTCAGTGTATATAGGGTCAGAATAAAGTCAATAAACTGTGTATCAGTATGCGGCCGTAGTACTATAATGAGGGAAACATTATTAGACAATTGAAAATCGAAGCCCATTTTTAGTTTTATATTTGGTCCTGAGACTATTATCTGTTACAGTACTCTATTTTCGAGAACTTGTGTACATGCATGACCTTTCAATTTGATAAACATGTCATTTCTAATAATTCCTAGATTCCTTCGTCTGTGAGCCTGGCTGGAATCTCGGTGAAGCCTCGGTTGGGAGTTGTTACCGCTTCGCTTCGATGGAGGAGATGTCCCATTCAGATGCCGTACAGGCCTGCGCAGCCGTGGGCGCCGCCCTGGTTGTACCTTCCTCGCAGGTGGAGTTCGACGAGTTCCGCGACCGTACCGACGTCGACCAAGAAGAGGGTGGATTTTCGTGGAGTTCAGTATGGATAGGATGTGGCGATGAGGAGGTGGAAGGGATGTATGCCTGCACCGACGGCACAGAGATACCCGAAAACAGCGGTGAGTGCTTACCATATATATACGTTTACCGTGGTTATATAGTAGCCCTTGGTGTTTAAAGTGCCTTTTAAAATCCATTATTAATTTAAAAAATAGTAGTAGTAGAAGTAATAGAAGGATAATGTTAATAATAATCACAATAACAATAATAATAGTAATAATATTAATTATAATTATAATGATAATAATAATGATTAGAATGATAATAACAATAATGATATTATAATAGGGGCCTAATATTAATAAACATTTATAAAGAGCTTAATCCTAATGTTTCTAAGCGTTGTTCTGTTATTTCCCTGATATTATTGACTCTATACAGTGTCGGCTTTAAGGTGGGAAGGGGAGGGCCTATAGATCAAAATAAATAATTTAAATTCATCTGAAGTATATTTTCTTACGTCAATGATTCGTATTTAAAACGGTCTTGGAAAATACTCTGGAGATTACCTTAGGATGTTTTTTTTCGACAGCGTTTGCTTTTTTATTATATGTTACTCAATTAAAAACTGAATAATATGAAGGGAACTTTTATTAAATAAATATATTTTATATTCATGTTTTTTCAGGCTGGTGGGCGTTTTTCCAGCCAGATGATTATCAGGACAAAGAGGACTGCATCGCATACGTGAGGGCATTTCGGAAGCTAATCGACGTAGATTGCGAGGACTTCTCTGCATTCGCCCTCTGTGAAAGTATGTCAGTGGCATCAGTTTAAAGCAAATTTGCTTTGATCGAATCAAGGCAGACAAAATTTCAGAAACGGATTGGTGAATTTTGAACGAAAACAGACAAACAATAAGAACGTTATGATTTTGTTAATGTTGCAATCACTATATAGGTATGGGCTCTTCAAATTGGCTGAATCGTTAGTAACACTGGAACGTAGAGGCAGACAACTCTCCCTTTTGTTTCAACACACAAAATGACTAAAATGTATTTTTATTCCTAAATATCTTGCTCAGTTTGTCCTTTTTCTTTTTAGGAGTCTAGTAATTATCCTTAATTTTATGAATTGAGTAGTGCCAACGGAAAAGGCGACAAGGAGAAGAAAAAAAGAACGATCTCTTGAAACTAAAGATATTTGTATACACGACACAAAAGGCTTGTGCGTGACTACGTTCTACAATCCACTGACTAAATCGTCAAATATAAATTTGCACAGATGTATTTACAAAAAACATCTGCAAGTTTTTAATTGTTAGTCATATTTATTTGAAACTTTCGTTATTATGTTTCTGGCATTTTTCCATTTTCATACTAATGAAGTTTGGTTTATAAAGGTTATAAAGGTTGGTTTACCCTTTATTTTCATTGTGACTTGTGAAAAACAGGTGGGGAACTCCCAAGATACGTGACTGCGTTGCCAATTTGTGTTTCATTGATACTTACCGTTAGGCCTATAGACCGTTTCTTTCACCTGATATGTACCCCAAAAGCTGAAATAGGTTTATTACAAAATATGCCTTTAGGTAAGACACACTGGCATCAGATTAGTTCATCATTAAGATAAACATGAATGTGGTTAAAGGACTAAATCCAATGACAGGGTTGATAATACATCAGTTAAGTGCTTAGAAACATCGGAGATATATCAAACACTAAATAATCCATAACATTATCATTAAGTTTAACGCCTTTTCTTTTTTAGTATCGTAATATTTGAATTTGTATTTTTCTTTCCGATATAGAACCCACTCAACAACTTTCTTCTTCGCCCGTACTAAAAGAATCAAGACTTCGTAGAAAATATAGCCCCGGGTCTGAATTCGAAAACTACTGTCTCATCAATCACGGGATCTATACCGTGAACGCGCGTAGTCTCGGGCGATGCGCGTCTACCTGTTCCGCAAGAGATGGCTGTCTTTCCTTTACATATGAGGGCGCTGGCATCTGTGAGATGAATGACGTCACAGAGGAAGAGGTAGCGGGAAGTGATTTCGTCCAACGACCCGGATGTGTTTACTATGAAAAGATGTAGGAATTCAGATGTGGCTATTTAACAAGAATGCTTTGGTCGATGTCATTTTCTGCATATACAAGGCATCACTTCATATTGGAACTATTTTGTTGGTAGCAATTTATATATTGCCTATAATGAATAACATTAATCAAACAAAAGCAGTAATTTGAAAACATGTTGCATCAATTTTAGTGGTTATCAGTTATAAAAAAATAAAAAAATAAATATATATATTTTTTTTTTAATAATAAAAAAAAAGGTTCTCGGTGACAATCGTTTGTGTTATCGCCACACTCTACATGCGGCAGAATTAAAAACTTTGTATGAAACAAGAGTTCTAGTAACAACTAAATATACTTGTCATTAAAAGATACTTGTAATACTAGTAATATATCCGGTGGCGGATCTAAGATTCTCTGACCTTGGTGGGGGTATACGTCTAAAACAATTACAAAAATAGTTTTGTCAAATATCATCTTTATAAAACTATGTTATCTTATGCATAAGGCAAGCAGGATTGGGTCTCGCTGGATGACATAGAGAGTAAAACAACGTTTCATTTGATATAAAAAGCAACGCTGTAAGCCAACAGAAATTGTCTTGCAAGTACAATAAAGAGACTCTTCTTCGCCATATTTACGACGTCGTCCGCTCCCCAAGAAAGCTGCTATTTTGTCGAAATTTCGCTTAAAAACTCCCGGGTTGTGACGTATCGCAAGGAGAACCGATGTAAAGCGCGGCGCGCGCGTTATACACAATACACGTCAAACATGATGTATTGCTTAAGTGTTTGGTTGTAATAATTGTTCCTAGAATCCTCTTTCAGGAAATACTTTGAGTTTTTATATTTCATTTCAAGATTTCCAACAACTTATTTAAAATTAAAAAAAAATTAAAAAAAAAAAAAAAAAAAATCGAAAAACTTTAAAATGATCTGCAGTCATGGGTGTCGATCCCGGGGGGATGGGGGGGGGGGAGGGATATACCCCCCCCCCAATATTTCAGGTGTGGGGGGGGGGTGGCCTGTACAATTATCCTCCCCCCCCCCCCCCCATTAATTCACTATAACAAAATTAAAAAAATGAAGAGAAAGACGAT
The DNA here is from genome assembly GCA_035222895.1 of Strongylocentrotus droebachiensis. Classification (NCBI taxonomy): domain Eukaryota; kingdom Metazoa; phylum Echinodermata; class Echinoidea; order Camarodonta; family Strongylocentrotidae; genus Strongylocentrotus; species Strongylocentrotus droebachiensis. Next base: position 4,748 of record JAVYIG010014596.1, on the reverse strand, counting down.
TTTGTCAAAATATGGCAGCATGTAGGAGACGAAACTTTCAGTTTGTTCCCTGATTCATATTTAGTATCTATGTTGTTTTATTGATTTCATCCATTTTTTTTGTTTATTTATATCTCTACATGAAAACATTTGAAGAGCTATTTTTCGAAAGGAGCAAAATGTTTTGATAGCAAATGAAGATAATTATATACATTTTCCTCTATTTACCTTGAACAAAATTATTAACATAAATTACGAGAGAAATTATGAACACATGCATCTTTTAATAACAATTTTCCATAGACACTTGAACAAAATCGGGTAAACAAAGAGTTCTTTCTTAAGTTACACACATGGATCTGTTCCCTCTTGAAAATAAACTCTTTGTATGTTCATAAACAAGCAATACAACAGAATACTCCGGTTCGATATTTTGGAAAAAGATTATTATGTCACAACTTATTTTTGTTTTATTGAAAAGCCAATGTAGGCCTATGTATTGCATTCAAACGTAACAGGCATAAGATAGTTAAGGTGTTTTTGAAGGTTACAATGTTATTAACTTTGAAGTTTTCTTTATAACACCCTTCCAATAATAATGCACCTTCTAAGACTGGTTATATTTTTTGGAAAAAATTACTGCTCTTGTCAGGGCCTTAGGGGAATATTATGCTTATATTTTAGAGCGTATCTGGTATGATAAGTATATATGGGTGAAGAAGGAGATAATGGAAGTTTGTTGTTTGGTAGTTGGAACGTAAGTTTTATATTATGTTTTTAAGAAACAGACAGTTTGTATGAGATCAGGAGTGGACATTTTCTGTCATTTTGAGAACCAAATTTTACATCAGTGATATTCTATTTCATTGAATTGAGTTTCCCGCAGAGAGGATTCAGTTGGTTTAATTAAAGAAGGAAGAGAGTCAAATGAAGAACCAAAAGTAATTTTTTTTCATTTACTAAATGAGAACTATGTTTTTTTAGATCTCCTTACACAGAATATTGGAATGGGTTTTTCACGATGAATGTTGTTTGGAGACATTAATATTCATAAAATGTATGTTTCTATCACCAGGAAATAAAGAATTTTCTGTCTTCATGAACCTTTCCTGGTTGCTTATTAATGCATTTGCCCATTGGTAACATAATACTTTCACAAGTTGATATCCCTCACCATTGGATTTCTTTTTGGTAATGTCTAAATTTTATTTTAAAAATAGATGATATCAGTCTGGTAGGCCTACACTGCAGGCAAGAGTAAGGACTAACATTTAGAATGTTATTAATTTCATTACCACTCTTATATTCTCTGAAATGTGGGTGATTTGAAAAAGTTAATAACTTGGAAGGGAGAGGGTTTAACCTGCCACACGCTTCTACCTCTTGGTTGCTTTGATCCATTGCCGAAAATATTTTGGCACCTATCACCCCCCCCCCCCCCCCCCACAACCACGGATACAAATCGACACCCCTGTACAAACGTATCGAATACAATTGTGTTGTTGTCTTGCAGGCCGAACGGGTGCTAAACGAATTAGCCTTCGAGTATATATTACTCAGTTAAAAGTCTTTGGCTTGATCTACCGCACGTACACTTCGGACCTTGGCATCGAGTGTAATTTCTTCAGGACACAACCCGCCGTACTTGCAAGTGCGTGCTGTCTACGTGCAAAAACGTGGGCAAAATTTGGGTACCCGTACGTGGTGAGTACCGCCTCCGTACGGATTTGGGAGCACGCAGACACACTGTAGCACTTTTAGTGCACGAGGAACTTTCGCTGCGGTCGGGCTACCGATTCACCCCCAGTGCGTGTGACGTGCGTGCCCAGTACTGCCAACGAGCGCACAGCGCACTGACTCCGTGCGTCTTTTAAAGTCGCACTTAGCACGTGCGTGCTGCGCACGTGATAAGTGCGTGGCCCGTGCTTACTCGCCACTTCCCCAGTTCAACTGTCCAATGAGCACGCAGAACTCAGGTGGATCGTACCGAATACGCACTTACAACGCTGTGCGCACTGATTTATGCAGTATATAGTCTCTGCGGTGGAATGGGCGGCATCTTGAGGCAGCAGCAGCTGGGACTTCGGAATGTCGTCCTACATATATACCCCGGCCCCCCACTCAGTGTTATTTAGGGTACGCATATGCGTGTTCCCTCCTTTTGAAAACACCCCCTAAGTCCGGTGTGTAAAGTCAATTTTGTGTATGTACGAGCCGGACTTTGGTTCGTGAAAAGTACCCCTTTACCGGACATTTTGGTAACACGCATGTGGTCATTTGGGCCGGGTATATACCCCGACATCGGGCGGATAAACTCACCAAGTTCATCGCACGTGCACGCACTTACAACGTGCGAGTGAGTAAGGACACCGTGCGTGAGCAGCACGTGTAAGTACGGCCTCCGTACGATAACGTGGCAACCGCACGGAGACCGTACGTTGTAAGCACGTACAACGCACTTACCACGTGCGAAACGTACGATGCACGCAACCGCTCACGGCCAGGCGTGGCGTGCGGGCCACGCACTTACACCGTGCGTGTAACGTGCGTTGCCGGTACTCCCTCCCTGTCTTTGCCACTCCCTCCCTACGTTTTCAGAAAAACGTGGCGGCCGTGGCGTCCCCCAAAACCGTACGGACTAAAAACACGCACGGTAGGATGTGACCAACGCTTAAAGGGGGTAACTTCGCTAGTCGATCATGAGGACCGCTATTCATAACGTGGAACTTCCTATATACGTCAAAACAAATGACACGTAGAACCTTTTTGGCCCGAGGCTTGCAAAGCCCTATATGTTTTTAAATATCAAAGGATTTCCTTACTCAAATTATAATATAAACATCAAATGCGCGCAACAAAGGATTTCACTGAGCTCTGTGTCATATTAGGGGCATACACTGATAAATTATTCATAAAGTGATTTTGTGTCGCTGGCAGTCCCAATCTTTTTTGCAGCCTTGATTTGCCCGATAGATATGACCTTTTTTAAAGTTAACTTATTCTCTGGAAGAAGAGGGGAAGACCTCGTAGAGGTTTTCTAGATGATGTAATCACAGAATGATGAGCAACAGGGTATTAAACGCTGAAACGGATGGCTCAAGAGTCAAGACCGAGGAACTTGGAGAGACACTTGATATATAATTTCGATTGGGTCACTGAACCTGTCATAAACTGACAGATCACGGTTGATGATGATGTGTTTGGAATGTATAGGGTCGGAGGTTGCGCAAAACCCCCAAAGTGGTGAGTTCTCTGTTATAATCTTCAAATTCTCTTCCTCCCCAATATCTCCTGATTTAATCATTGTCCAGATGTGATCACTAAAATATCCCTCAACAGAAACGCAGATACGTTACACAGAATGCGTATTGGGTTATTTACTTTGTTAATGATTAAAAGTTGACCGTCAGAGCATTGGAAATATCCATGTGTGTGTGTGTGTGTGTGTGTCTGGGGGCCGACCGTTAAACGTCACCATTCGAAAGACGTGACTCAGTTTGGAACCTGCGTCCTCGGCTGAATCAGTTTCTAACTTCCATTGTCAGCTGGATTACAGGCGCACGGCACAACGCCTAGTTCATAGGGGTTTTATTTATACAAACTTTGAATGTATACGGATTATTTTGTATGTTTAATTCATTCATATAGGCGCTTGATAAGCAATCTTTTACAAAGAATTCAAATGATATTATTATGCCAGATACGTAATGGGGCGTTCCCACTGTCGTGCGATCCGTTATGAACCCCGCGATTGGCCATTCGTAGCTGATCGTGGAACTTCACTGAAATGTCAGGTCAGCAATCAAGAGGGAACACACTAGTTTGAAGTAACCCCACTCACCTGGACTGTAACTGGTAGTGACACTGAGGCACCTTGCCACTAGGGACAACTATCGGTCCCTTGCGTTTACCTTCACGTGTGAATTGCCCAGCATCTCATAGATGGTTCAAGAAGTGTGCCAGGTTATTGTGAAAGCGTAAGATGGGGTTTCTTAGCCTACCCGTGAACCCTGAAGCATGGACAGCCGTAGCTAACCAGTTTGAGCAGAGATGGAATATCCCCCATGCCATTGGTGCCCTGGATGGCAAACACATTGCTATCAAGAAGCCACCCCATACTGGCAGCCTGTACTACAATTAAAGGGGCTTCTTTTCGATGCCACTCCTGGCTGTGGTGGGTGCAAATTACAAGTTTGTGTGGATCGAGCTTGGTGGAAAAGAACACATGTCAGATGCTCAAATATTTGGCGACTCTGAGCTATTCAACGGCCTGGAAGAGGAAGCCCTAGGACTCCCGCCCTAGCTGCCCTTTGACTGCAAGCCCTGATGACCTCCAAGACATGCCCTTCTTCATCCTGGTGGATGACGCCTTCGCACTCAGGAATTACCTCATGAAGCCATACGGCAGAAGAGGGATGGCCAGGGAGGAGAGGATTTTCAACTACAGACTCTAAAGAGGGAGGAGAATAAGTGTAAAATGCCTTTGGATTCAGGTGTCTCCTCAGGCCTCTTGAGCAGAAGCCCAACACTGTGAAGGATATGGTTGAGGCGGCAGTGGTTCTGCACAATCTACTGAGGCAGAGGCATCGAGACATTGCAACGTAACAGGCAGACCATGAGGCTGAAAACCACAATGTCATCTCAGGAGCATGGAGGGACCATGTGGACTAGCTAAATGTAAATCAACCTCATGCACCTCGTAACTCAGCTACAGAAGATGCCAAGCATCGGAGGGAACTCATGAAGGCCTTATTCAACTCACCACAAGG